>WAAG01070855.1:103699-122262 GCA_013390105.1 Tichodroma muraria | reverse complement strand
GCCGGGCTGCGCCGGGCTCCCGAGCTCCATCTATAGCCGCGCGCCCGTGACGTCGGGGTTGGCGGCACGGGGCGAATCGCAGCCCACGAGGGTTTTTCTTCTTTGTCTCTGACTCACCGGGGACGCGGGTCCGTGGGGCAGCGGGCGCGGGGCGGGCGATGCCTCGCCCGGTGTCCCCACCGGGGCCCAACCGCGTTCCCGGCCGTGTCATGGGTCACCGGGAAAATTCCTAGGAGAGGGAAAAGGAGCCGGGTGGCACTGGGAGGGTTTTCTCCCCTAAAGGTGTTCGGAAGTGTGAACAAATCCCCTTGGAGAGAGGAGCTGGGAGATTTCCTGGGGAGGGGGTCGCTGCCAGCACGGAGGGTCTGACAGCCGGGATTCATGTGGATTCAGAGCACGGCTTCCAAAAGTGAGGAGACACTCGGCTTCCTAAAGAATGCCCTTTTTTGGCTTATTTTGTCTCCTTCACATCCTCCTTCAAGTCCAGAACAGTCTGAGTGTGGGACTGAGGTCATGGATGGGATTTATGGATCTGAAATGGGTGAGGTAGAGGGAAAAGCAGAGAAAAGAGAAAGCGGTTCTGTCCAGAAATAGACTGATCCATCATCCATCAGTGGATCAGCTTTCCAACTACAGTGTCCATCCCATCCCAGCTTTACAATCCATCCCATCACTGGACAACATCCCCCCCACCTGATTTCAAGTTGTAGTTTCACCCCAGTACTCTGGAATGAATGCATGCAGAGCCCTAGGGATGTACTTGGATTGTGGAGTATTTCCAGAGCTTCTTGTGAGTGTTTGTATCCCATACTGAGCATTGGCATTTTTGCCATGAGCTGTGGATGCACTGGATACCTGAGAATACCTGGGACAGAGACACAAGTCCCTTTCTACACCAAATCCAGGGTTTTTGTTCTGTGCCTCTGCAACCCTGAACTCTATGGGGCCCAGGACCAAGATTTGCCATCTCTGTGCCTCAGTTTCCCCTTTTACACCATATGGCCAAAGCTTTATCCAGGCAGGGCTGATGGCAGAGGGACAGATGAGCCATGCCGGCTGCCCAGAGCCCCCAGTTTATCCCTAGGACATCACAGAAGCTGCCAGTTTATTTAATGCCATCTTGCCTCCCAACCAGACTTGTCCTTCCTCACATCCTGTTTTTGGTGGCCAGGGCCTGCAGAGCACCATCTGATGGCCAATACCAGATGGCACAGTGCTGGTGGCTGCAGGGCAGCTCTGTCGTGCCCTTTGGATCCAGGGCCCACGCTCTTCCCAAATGTCCTCTGGTGCCAGGGAAGTTGCCCTGAAACCACAGCAGGTAATGCACCTGCACACACCTCCCCATCCCTGGGAGCAGGAATTCAGCCGCAGTTGGAATCCTCAGGCTGTTCTGACAGTGCGACAGTGAGTCACGCTGTGAAGGATGTGACCAATGATTCAGAGCTGGAAACATCAACAATTTACATGGAAGGAAGGAGAGAGGAGGGAACAAACAGGCGGCTGCACTTCCAGCAATGAGGCTGACTCTGGAGGCTGCTCACCAGTGGGACAGGTGGCATGGCTTGTGCAGCTTCTCTTCCCCATCCCTGTCCCCATCCCTGTGGGAAGAATGAAAATGTGGGCACCTCTCCAAGGGGTGTTTGTGTCTCTCCCTGTGTTCACATGGCCTCTTTGCTACCCCTGGCCCTGATGCTGTAGCTGCTTCTTGTGCTGATCCATAATAAACAGTTGCCGAAATTGCCTCTTCTTCTAGAGCAGATCAACAAACTCTTGATTTATTTACGTATTTAACACCCCACACACAGCCTTTTGCCTCTGGATATCAAGTGTGAAGCTGCTGCTGCCTGGAAGGCGAGGGGAGTTTAATTAGGACACATGCTTTTCTGTGTCTCTGACGATAATTACAGCATTGGTGTCTGGGAAAGGGGCTGCTGGAGGAGTGGATGGGGCAGGGGGCTGCCCAGTATCCTCTGACGGCTGTGAGTCAGCTCCCCTCTGTTGAGGTCTCAGGCTGTCAGAGACCTGAGTCACCTGTAAGGGGGAATTCATTTGCAGCTCTGCCTGTTCCAACAACCCAAAATTCACCAAAAATTCACCGTACAGGTGCCCATCCAGTTCCACTCCTGGCTGTGGGCAGAGAACCACCCCCAGCAGAGGTTGTGTTCTCCCCTCCCTTCCCCAAAGAGCTGCCCAGGAGCCCCAGGGCCAGGTCCAGGTCCCCTCCTCCCTGCAGGGCTTTGCTCTCTCCCACATCAACGGGACTCAGTTGTGATGCCAAGATAATTCCCAGGGATTTAGGAGCTCATTTAATTTGATCTGGCTTGTTAATTCCCAATCAAATGCTGATTAGAGGCCAGGGAGCAGAGCTGGAAACGCACTTGCAGGTTCCTTGGTGTGGTCCTGGAGGGGAGCAAAAGCTCCTGTGGAGGCTCAGGCTGTAACTGCACCTTGTGGCACTGGGAAAGGGAAAGTGGGAATCATCCAGCAGACAGATTCGGACAAAGTGGGGGATTTAATAGGACTCAATATATACAGACAACAGAGCAAAGGGCTCCTGTGCCCACCAGCCACACCCCTACAGCTGCCTCCCAGTATGGGGCAGCATCGCTGGGGTCCTCATGGGACTCATCCGGTCATCCGGTGTGTCCCAGTAAAGAGCCAGGAGCTGCAGGAATTCAAGGGCTTTCCCAGGCTCTCCTCAGGTGACAATCTCAGTCCTGGAGCTGTTTGTGGGGGCACGTCCTTGCCGTTGGCCTAGGTTCTGTTCTGCTTCAGCACTCGCTGCCATTCTGGGTGTGGAGCGGAAGCTCCGGCTGCAGGGCAGAAACATCTTGCTCTGCTCTGGTCTGGGAAAGCTCTGAATGTGCAAAAAAGTACTCATTCCTTCAGGATTCACCATCGGCTGCTGGACCTTGGTGGGACTTGGGAGCCATCAGTGCTTCGACCACGGAATCCTGTGGCTGTGACCTCCTCCAGGAAGCTGCCAGGAAAGGTTCAGGTCAGTGGAACAAGGGTCAGAGATCTGTTCATGGCACCCTGATACTTGTCTGAGAGGTGTCTAAGGCCAGAGGGGCTGTGACTGTCCCCTCAAGGGACAAGCCTCAGGCCCACTGGCATCACACACCCACGGCTGGGAGCAGCTCCCAAGGCCAGGAATGCTCCCAGCCAGAGGATGCTGCCAGAGGATGGTACCTCTGGCAATGAGACACCACGGCCATTCCCAGGCTGACTCATCCCTCAATGTGCTGATCAGGTGATCTCAACAGCAATGCTTAAAAAAACACCCAAAAAGATAAAGAAATACAAACCAAGATATGCCACAAATCCTACAGAAATGGGATTCCCCTGAACTGCGGCTGATGCAGCTCTTCCTGCCCAGGTCGTGAATCTTGAGGGGTTTGAAAAAGAGTAAAACCCTAAAATCTGCAAAAGCCTGCAGCAACACCTAGCTCTGAGTCCCACTGGACACAGCTGGGAGGGAGCGCAGCCAGGGCACTGCCCATGGCAGCACCAGCTCTGGCACAGGCTCTGGCACCTGGGTTTGTGTTCCAGCCTGAGTTCTCCCTCCTCCAGGTTATTTTTAGGCACTAGAACCAGGCAGAACTGAGCTCTGGCAGGGAATGACTGGTGTTTTTAAGGTTTCCTGGTTCTGTGCTGTCTGAAGCAGGTTGTGGCTGTGACCAATGACACCTTGGGGTCCCTTGGCACGGCCTCTCTGAGCACATTCCCAGTCTGGAGTGACTGGAGGCAAGAGCCAAACTCCAACCTGCCCTCCAGGGATGAGCTGCACCACAGTACAAATCCCCCCTGCCGAGGCTGATGTTCCAAGGACGCTGCACATCCTGCAGGAACAGGTGAGGACACAGCACAGGCATCTGCAGGTACCTCCACAGCTGCCCCACTCAACCAGGGCCTGGAGATGGAACTCCCAGGAGAAATGAACCTTGCGCAGTGAGGAGGGTCCCCAGGAGGATCCAGAGCCGCCACTGTGGCCGTAACTGGGTAACTGGGTCAGGCTCCACATCCTGGGATTAGTCCCAGCAGGTTTGTGCACAACCTGCCCAGGATGAGTCAGCCCCAGCACCAGATGTTCCTGGCAACCCTTTTTATCCGCTTATTGATCCTTTGTAACCCTTTCTCCTCCAAGCCCTACGGAATTGCTCTGGAATTCCTAGGAGTGGATTCTCCATCCTTTGGGCCACCCCTCTGGGCCCACAGATGTTGGTCCCAGTTCCAGCAGGGAGTAAGAACAATGGAACCAGGATTAGGTGTTTACACAGCTGCTCAGTGCATTAACACCCAAATCCCCTTGTTTCTGGTGACATATCTGCCCTAATCCTGCGGGAATCAGCAAGGCCATGGATTACGTGAGGGCTTGGGACACACTAAAACCTGGCTTTTCTCGTATCAGCCACCTCACTGATGTGTTGAGATATCCCTGATCCTAGAGCACTGTGCTGGAATCGTGGATAACAGTGGACAGGAGACAGTTTTGTTGTCTGTCCTTCCATCCTCAGGGAAACCTTATCCAAGGGAAAATGGATCATTTAGGACTGGGCTGTTTCAGAACAGGCCCTTTGCTGTCCTCCCCAGGCAGGACCCAGCCACATCCAGCCCTTCCAAAGCACCAGCCTTTTATTTTCCTTTTTTTTTCCCCCACTTCATTCTTTGAAATGCAAATTTGGATACAGAATCCCAGTTTTTCTGTAAATAATTCAGGGACTGCACAGCAGCAGAGCCCAAACCAGCCCAGGTGGCTCCTACCAGCACCAATCCAAGTGGAGCAAATGATGGAGCTGCAGATCTTGAGCTTCAGCAGCAGGTCAGGATTTTCCCACCATCCCACACTGAGCACTGGGAATCTGGAAAGAATTCCTGCTCTCCTGCCTGGCCAGCAGCAAGCTGTGCTGATGGGAAGCAATTCCCACAGTGGCCTCAATTCTTTACTGTGCCCAAAGTGTGTAATTTGGGTTCAGAAAAAGTTATTTGTATTTATAAACCGGACATTTCCCACTGGGAATTCCATACTGACAGGGATCTTTGCCTACCTTCAGCAAAGCAGCTGCAGGTTCATTCAGTGCTGAATTCCCATGTGCTGCTCTGGCTTCCCAATGTTATGAACTAGAAAAACTCTACAGAAAACTCTACTTGCCTGCCCTTGAACTCATGGAAATGCAAGTTAAACCTCCAGCTCAAGGATCTGTCCCTGATCAGAGCAGAGCTGGGTCTGGAGCACTGACACCCATTTCCATGTGGGGATCCCGCAGGCATCCCGAATTCCTGCTGTGCCAGAAGTTTTACTGGCAGGATCTGCAGAGAGGTGGGTTTTACCTCCTGGTATTGTGGATGGTGGTCCCACCCAGGACGATGCGGACGCCGGGGTTGGAGCGGTTCAGGTTGAACACAGCTAGAGCCTCCTCGTAGGTGGCCCCTCCGATGAGGAATACGATAATGTCCTGAGGCCTGAGATAAAGGCACAAATCATGGAATGGTTTGGGTTGAAGGGTCCTAAAAGCTCATCTCATTCACAGCAGGGACACCTTCCAGCAGACCAGGTAGATCCAAGCCCTGTCCAATCTGGCCTTGGATACTTTCTGGGATGGAGCAGCTACAAATACTGAGCTGGGATCAGACAAAGCCAAGGATAAATCCTGCACCTTGGAGGCAGTGATCCATGATTCCGAGGGCACTTCCTCCACACCCTCCCTCATCCCCGTGATGTGCTGGGCTTGGAACTGAAAACAACCCACTGAATCCCCCCAAACCTCTCCTGAACCTTCACCCACAGCCCTGAGCAGCCCACAGCAGCACCACCCCAATCCCTGTGGATCCACATGCCCATGTTTAATGCATGATCTGCTGGGGCTGGGAAATCAGGATCAATTCTGGAGTCAGGCAAGGACACGTTGCTGCCTTGGAGCTCCCAGGCTAGGGGCAGCTCGTGCTTGTGACTGGTCAGGAACCACCAGGATTTGTGCCTCAGTTCACCTGAGGGGACATTTTCCAGCCAGCAGGGAAATGTGGGATGGCACAGAGAAGCCAAGCAAGAGGAAGGGGGGAAAGGAGGGAAGCGCCTTCCTCCATCCCAACACAAACTCAGGTGTGCTGTGCACGTCCTGTTTTCAAGTGAGCTGCTCCTTCCCTCTCCCGTAACCACCCTCCCAATCCCTTGGAAGGACTAACACCAGAGATTTCTTTCTTGGATCACTGCATGGACAGCCTGACCCAGACACAGGTGTCCCTGGTTGGGACACAGGCACGGAGGGAGCACGTTGGCCACTAGATTTCCATGGATCCCCACACCACTTCCTCCCTGCCCCAGGGAATGTGGGAAAGCAGGGAAAACTCATGGAAAAGGTGAGTGCTGTCCTTTCCCTAGTGGTGATCTGTATCACCACTAACCACCCAAAGCCCACGTCTCCTCAGAATCTGGGTTAGGTCTGCATGACCCTCTCCAGCAGGATCCCATTTCCATTGGGAACAGTACTGGCTCAGGCAGGAGAGCTGCAGTTGGACTATTTTTGGCAGTCCCCAAACACCAGATGGCACAGCCATCACAGAGCCATAAGCCATCAGAGCTCTGATAAGCAAGGGCTTCATCCTTCACCTCAGCCTCCCAATGGGAATGGCACATCTGAGCCAGCAAGGTGAGCCAGGATGAGACATATCCCAGTCCTGGAATACATCCTTGGGGATACGAGACCTCCACATCCAAGAGATTTCTGTGCCAAGCCCCAGTTCTGTTCATCACCAGTCCAACCCTGCTGTGGGGACAGCGCCGGGGACACCAGGGATGTCCCAGTGCCAGGTGCAGCCGGTGTGTCCCAGTGCAGGGTCTGCCCCAAAGGTCCCACGTACCTGTCCCGGAGTGTGTTGGGGCCCAGGTAGGGATACTGGCTGTCCTTGAGCTTTCCCTTGATGAGCTGGTCCAGGGTTTCCTGAAGCAGGGGCTGGTGCTGGGTGTACACATTCTCAATGCCCTGCAGCCAGAGAGAAGCTCTTTAGGAAGTGACCCAGCAAGGAAGGAGAATCAGCAGAGGCACAGCAGGTACTGCCCCTGAATGTGGGATTGAGAAGCTCTCCATCAACTCACTCCCATTGTTCTCAATGGAACCAGGCCCTGAAGCCACTGAACTCTCTGTGAAACCCCAGTCCTGAGCCAGCAGCCCACAGCACTCCTGCTAGCCCTGCTCCTCCTCTGGGCTGCAGTTTTGGTTGAGTCTGGCCCCGTTTCCCCAAGGCAGTTTGGTACCTTCAGGCCTTTGAGGAACTGCTTGGTGATGGCCACGGCATCCTTGGGGCTGAACAGGTCACTGCCTCGCACCCGCTTCCCTCCGTACTCCACCACGGCGGACACCAGCTGTGCAGGGAGAGGAGCACTGTCAGCCTGGGAACTCCTTCAAGGCTGTGGCGAAGAGTCACTGCAAACACCTCATGGAGGTGTGGAATGGGGACAAGGAGACACAAAGGTGATCCCAATGGAACTTCACGCACATGAAGGTGAGGAGGGAGAGCAGCAGCACCTCCACACCCCCCAGCTTGCCCCGACCCTCCTGCTTGAGGAGAGGCTTCATCTCCATCGCCTGCAGCAGCGACATCAGCTCCTCCACACAAGGTGACATCATCCCGCTCCTCCACCTCCTCCCCAGCTGCTCCTGGCACTGCTGCCTGTTCCCTCCCTGCCAGCTCCTCTCCATCCCCAGCCCCTCACTGCAGCTACTGCCTGTGCTGCAGAAGCTGGGAAAAGTGGGGGAGGAAAAGAAGAGAGGAAGCACATCCCAGGCCCATGTACGTGCCACACTCCCCTCCCAGCAGGCTCCTGACATCCCTTCTTTATTAAATCCTTCATAATACCACAGAATCGCAGACTAGTCAGGAGTGGAAGAGACCTCTGGAGTCCAACCCCCAACATCACTGATTTAGGAAATGGAAATCGAGTCACTTATTTAAAACACTTTTTAAAGCCACACCCACAGATCCAAGCTGAGCTCAGCGCTCTGTGCAACAACACAGCCCTGGGCTGACCCGGAGCAGGCAGGTTTCACCCCAAAGAGCAGCAATTCCCCCATCCTGTGGGACATCCCCGGGGTTACCTGTCGGTGCCTGCCCCCCATACTGCCCTCCCCGGGGTTACCTTGCGGTACCTGTCGGTGCCACCGCGGCCGCGCAGCTCCTCCAGCAGCGCCGGGAGGCCGCTGCTGCCGTGGCGTTCGTAGCGCAGCGCGTAGAGCATCACCAGCCGTGCCGCGTCCAGCTCCGACACCCGCGGGCTCTGCAGCAGCCGCCGCACGCTCTGCGGGACACGCGGCACCTCAGGGACCAGGGGCACTCCGGACTGCGCCGGTGCCCGCAGCCCGAGGGACGCGGAGTCAGACTGCCTTCAGGGGTGTCACTCTCTCATCAGTCATTTATCAGTCACTCATCACTGTCACTTATCAGGCTGGTTTCACTGGTGTCGCTGCCCAGCAACAACACTGCCACAAGAGCAACGCCCAAGAGAATCCAGTTGTGGCATAAACCCCACAGCCTGGCTTCTCAGGAGTTCCACAGGTGGATTCACTGGAGTACAAGTTGGTTTGCGGTCTTTCCATGGAGCTGGGAATTCACAGCTCACCTCTGATGGGTACTGAGCCCCTTGTGGTGCTGCAGGAGGGGGAAGTTGTGCACAGGCACTTTCAGACACCTCCAAGCTCTGCCTGGGTCTTTCCAGCTTCAGCAGAGCCACCCCACAGGTTCCACTACTAAATTGGCTCCAAAAAAACCCTCAGACAATCCCTCCAACACCATTTCCTTTTTGGAAGGTGCAAGGCAGAGGCATCAAAGTCTCAGCAAACCTTTGGATGTGAGATGTGGAGGAACAAACTGCACATTTGTAAGCAAAGAAGGGAAGGAATTCAAGCATGGAAAGAGATCCCAGCTTCCCAGGGAAGAACAGGGATGTGTTATCGCTCCTGATCTGCTGCTGGATTCACCACCCTGGTCCAGGTGTTTGTTGGCATCTATTTGGCGGATGCTGACTAGTGACAAAAACACAGCATAAAATCCTGGCTGTGAGGAGGATCAAGAGGAATTTCAACATTCAAGGTCAGGAATTCACCTGTGAGGGGAGGGCTGAAGCCCCAGGGAGGCTCCTGTGCTGGCAGTGCCAGGACAAGGAGGAAGCAGAGAACAGAACAGCCATTGTCTGTGGGAGGAGTCGGGATTCCAACCCTCCATTCAGCTCCCAGGGCACTGTGTCAGGGTTAATGAGAGCCCAGAGGAGGAAGAACCCAAATGTCCCAGACTGGGGGGCCCAAGGCCACCAGAGATCCAACAGTCCCTGAAGGGACATCAGGGGAAAACAATTCTACCCTTATTCCGGGCTCTGGCTGCTGCTTATTGTCCCGTGGCCTTGCCCCTCTCGCTGCCATTGGGAGCAGCAGCAGGGACAGCCCAGGGCATGGTGGCTGCAGGGACAAAGATCCCACTTACAGGGGTTTCCATTCACTCCCAAGCTGCTGCCTATCTTCCACTGGCCTCAGCTGCTGGAAATACAACAGGGCTCTTCAGGCACAGGGCTGGAAGGAAACTGAGGCAGCATTTCTGCTCTAAAACTGCACAAACACTGTTTGTGTTGAACAGGACCAAGGTGACCCCAGGAACACCAGGATTCCCCTGGCACCAGCTCTGTGCTACATATATTCCATCAAAAATCATGGCTCACAGTGCAGGGAGGGAGCAGACTGGGAATATTTGACTTTTAAACTGCAACAGCCTGAGCTGGAGACAGTGATACAGCATGAGGACCTCAGAGGCTGCTTCCAGCAAACACGTTTCTGGCTGCATTCCCAGTTCCATATTCAGCCATGTAAATCCTGCCAGACACCAGCTATGGAATCCCATCCCTACACTTGCTGGTTCATAGTGAAGCATCAGCCTAGGGGTTGGGAGCATATTCCACCTCTGGGGACAGTCCAGTGCTATCCCCTCGGCCCCCACCTGGAGTTCAGACTCACAGAGGTGACAAAGAAACTGATCTCAAACCTGCTGGAGATGCTTTTCCCCATTTCCCAGTCCCTCTGCTTCCCCAGTGCCATGTAAGGGTCTGTTACCTGTAGGGAATCCCCCTCTGCTACCGAAAATCAAGTAATCATTTCTCAGAAGTGAGTGGCTGCTCCAGCCCTGATCTGAGCCAGCCCCATCTCAAAGCTGCTGTTGAACACCAGTCCAAATCCATCACCACTGACTCTGCCAGACCCTGCTCCAGTCATGGCACAAGGGGCCATGTTCAGCTGTCACAGAGCCTCTCTCCAGCTTTTCCAGGCCTCTCTGAAAAGAAATCTTGGACCTAAGAAACCTTCCAGTGTTTTTTCTTATAAAATAGGTAAAGACAATTCCATGGATTTCAGCTCTTCTGCCCAACAAACACATCAGCTCCTGCATGGCGTCTGAGGTTGTTTTATCCTGGTGCCTGCCAGAGCCAACTGACTGAATATAATGAAAGAAAGCTGGATTGTGGGATGTAAGGACAGGATTTGCAAAGATGCTTCTCAAGCCAGTTATTAACGATGACTCATTCCCATCTGAGCTGAGCACCGAGGAGCAATTCCACATCCAGTCCCTCCCCACAGGGAGCTCCCATTGCCTCCCAGCATCAAATCCCCACTCCCAAGGGAGTGATGGGATGAAACACCCTCCCTGATCCGGAGCCAGGATGAGTACCTGGAGGGCACTGGAATGGTCGCTCTGGCAGGCCAGCTCCTGCTCCACCTCTGACACCTCCAGCAGGTTCCGCTCCGCCACAAGCCGGGACAGTTCCCCCACCACTGTCACATGCTTGGATACTGTGCCTGACATCTTCTTGAACTGAGGGTAGTTCTCCACAAAGGCCTGTGATGGGAAACTGAAGCAGTGGGTGCTTCCAGGGAAAAGCAGCAGATAGAAGATGGGTGCAGCCAGCCATAAACTGTACAAATTCCCAGCAATCCAAGCCCTGTGCAGGTGTGCAGAGGATCAGACACTTTGACCCCAGGTGCCCACAGGATTTCTCTCATTACCAGGAGATTTCTGGGAGGGATGGACTTTTTATTTACTCCTAACATTAAAGGACAGGGGACACTGCTGGGATGGACTTTGTCTGTACCTTCATATCCGCGATGGACTCCAACTTCTGCTGCTCCTTTGGCTTCCTCCTCTGGAAATCCTCCATCAGGTTCTTGATGTTGGTGCCAATCTCAGCAAAGTTCAGGTACATGTTCTGTGTGGAACAAGATGGGAAGCAGAGAGAAACTCACTTGAGAGAGTCTTGACCAAGGAAGAGCCTTGAGCAGCTGGGAGAAGGTGGCTCCATCCCCCAAAACCTGCAGCAAGGTTTGAAATCAAACTACAAACAGGACACGTTCTCTCACGTCAGATGTCACTGGTGCTGCACACCGATGATCACAAATGGCACATCCCCACTCTGAGGCTCAAAGCCATCAGACAGCTCCTTTCCCGTGGCAAACCCCCAGATCTGGATGCTGGTGAAGCCCCCCTGGGGCACCTACGTTGGCGTAGAACTCATCATTCTCAGCTGACAGGACAACCTCCCGCAGGTCCTTGCTGATCCCTGGCACCCGGGACAGGTCGATGCGGTTGTTGTTGATCCCCAGCAGCTCGTGGACCATGGCCTGGTACGTCCACTGCCAGGGGACAGAGGAAGGCAGAGGGATGACCTTGGTGGGATACAGCACTTGGAAATCAATGGACTTCAGCTGAACTCAGCCAGAGATGCTCCTGCTACCCCAGGACACACAGCAGAGTGCAGGAGTGTGTCCCTCAAACCAGCCGGGACATTCCAATGAAAATAAACATCACTGATAAATAATCAGTGATGGGGAGACAATGCAGAGGGAAACCACACCCCTCCAGGGCCATTCCAGAATCACAATATCATGGGATGGTTTGGGTTGGAAGGGACATTAAATTCATCCTATTCATGGCAGGGACACCTCCCACCAGATCAGGAATTCCTGCAGGTACCTTCAAAAGACACCAAAGAGGGATGGGGATTAACATTCCTGTTCCAACATCTCTGTCGGCCACCAAACCCTCGAACTTTCTGCCCAGGCAGGGACAGGTCCCACAGTTCCACTGCTGAATTCCCTACGTGCTCCACTGGCAGGAGCATTTCTTCACATCAGGAGTTTCTATTTTTATCCTGAGAAGTCTAATAATAACCCAGAGAGAACAGTGACAGCTCATCAGAGCCCTGCCATGCCTAACACTCCATTTACATCCCTGGGAACCTCTTTGGGATAGGAAACAGATAGTGAAATCCTGAAACAGCAGATAACACCCTATGCTGAGCACAGTCCCAAACACCACAAACCAGGTGTGAGCTGGGCTGTGACAGACACACCCTTCTGTGACACAGATGTCACCTCCAGGCCTGCAGAACCGGTGTTACAGCAGCTCTGGGGCTGCTGATCCCACCTAGGTGCAGCTCCTGATCCCCAGGTTCCAAGGGAACCCCACAGAAATGAAGGGAGACCAACAGATCCTGCCAGGATCTGCAGCACAGCATGGAACAAATCCAACAGCTCTCAGCAAATCCAGCAGCCATCGATAGCAGAGGGAGACTCAGCAGGGCAAGGTCACCCAACAGCCGTGTGCTGCCCAGAGCCTAACAAACAACCGTTGGGAAAAGTGCAAAGCACTGGGGCTCCAGAAGCCACACATAAGTGCTGGTGGCCCTGTTTTCCAGGGTGCTGGGTCCATCTGCCACGGAAGCCAGGACAAACAACTCCCACTCAGGTCTGGAAAACCTAGCCAGGGGATAAAAGAGGGATTTTCCAGGGATTGGGGGTGGGAAGCAACACTTTTCTCTCCTACATCCAACCCATGACCTGTCAGGGGTGGAACTCCAGCTGCTGCAGGGCTCCCACCCCTGCCCCAGCCTGGCACACCTGGGTGTGACTCACCTGGTTCAGGAGTGGGGTGATGGCATCATCTGACCGGTCCAGGATGAGGAGCAGGGGAGGGACCTCTGTGCGCCGGAAATCAAACAGCTCGTACTCCTTCGTGATCACTTGCTGTGGAGAAATGGGAAAAATCCCACTTGAACACCTGGAAAAGGCTCCCTCCCAGTGTGGACTTAGGCACAGAGAGAAGGGAGGGTGAAACCCCAACTGTGCTGCTCTGTCTGCACTGCCAGGGAGGAGCTGAAGGCCCCAGGGAACTGGGACACGCTCCCAGGAATGCTGTACTCCAGCTGCTGTTCTGGGAGCAGAGTGGGACATGACCTGCCCAGTGCTGGTCCTTGAAGTAAATGATGGAATTTACAGGAATTGACTGAAAACACATGTTTCGTGGATCCACATGTAAAAAACTAACCAAGACTGAATTCATCCCAAAGGGATGTGCTGTGGGTTCCTCTCACCTTCACGCACTCAGCCAAGCGCTTCGCTGGCTCTGAGGAGAGCTGGTACCGGATCATGGGGCACTTCTTCAGGGACAGGAGCAGAGCAGTGAGCCCCTGGGTTGTCCTGGTGAGCTGAGCTGGGTCCCAGCTGCGGCCCTGGAAGGAAAAGCTGAACCTCACATGGATGCACTGGTCCCAGACTTTCCCACATCCTTGTTTCTAAGTCCTGAAGTCTCCCAGGAAAGCACAGTTGCACTGGAGCAGCAGATACCCAGGGGCTGAGCCCGAATCCCCCCGGTGTTCCTCTCCTTGCCAATGCCCATTCCCCTCACATGGCCCTGGTTTATGAGGGCTACCATCACCCAGTGCAAGGACAACTCGCCATGTTCCTACCCGACAGCAGCCCAGAAGGTTGAGAGAGAAGACATGTGGGTTCACCGCAATATAGTCGCCGTAGAACTCCTGGGGAAGGGAGCAGGACAGTCCTGTGTCTCTAACCCTGAACCCAGCCAGAGCCATGTACCAGCACTGGCCACCCAGCCCCAACCACCACCTGGACACACTGGCTTGGACCACTCTTCCTTCCTCCACCCCAAACCCCTCTGACCCCCACAACCCCACTGACAACTCCCCTCCCATTTGTACTGTGCATTGCTCCAGTGCCCAGCTCTTCATCAGCACCACAAACACAGAATCATGGAATTACTGACTTTGAAAAAGCCCTTTCACACCACTGAATCCAACCATCCCTCCAGCACTGCCAAGGCCACCACTAACCCATGTCCCCAAGTGCCACCTCCACATGAATTTGAACTTGGCAGCACCTTGTGAGACACCAAGAATAGCAGCAGCTGTGAGAGCACAGGGCACAGAGAAATGGGACCTTTTCTGTCTTATATGTCTTTGACCCACATTTGTGTCCATCCTCCTTCCACCCAGGCCTGTCATGCGCCAGTTGGGAACAACAGCCCTGCTGCTCCCAGTGTCTGGCAGCCTGCTGCAGCTTCCCTTTGCTTTTGCATTTGGATCTACCTAAAACATCCAAACTTCACCTGGACTTCAGCCACGACCTCCTGCTCATCGGCCTCGGCCAAGGCCTTCACATCGCTCTTGCTGATGACATTGCTGAAATCTGGGAGGAAACAGGGAAGGGACAGTGGGGCTCCATGCAGACCCTGTGGGGCAGCATAGTCTGATCCCCACCGGAGCAGGAGAAGACCCCAGAGAGACCCTCTAACCCTGCACCTGCAGGTGTTGGAATGCTGAGCCACCTCCCAGGAATGCTCGGAACTCATTCCCTGCCCACCTCCCCAGCGCCTGGTCCCACTGCGTCCTGCAGAGCCACAATGACACCTAGAGGCCACTTCACCCAGTTCTGGGATCCTACTGAATAATTCCTGGGCTGGAGGACTGGACTTCAACCCCAAACCAGCTGGAGTCATTCTGCCTCATTCCCAAACTCATGGAACATTCCGTGGCTTGAGCAGGACACGTGGCAAGCCCCTGTCTGATACACCTGGCACAGGAAGGTGCCATGTGATCCGCACTGAGGTGTGGAGCCTGTCCCATCCACACTGGGAGCCTGTTTCAGATTTATGGACCTCCAGGACCCCTGGACTCTTCATACTCACAGATGAAGTAGACGCTGTACTTGGGCCTTCGCAGCTCCTGCACCAGGAGCTCCACGTTCTCCTGGATGGATACAGCATCAGGGAGAGCAGAATTAAGGAATACATAATCATGGAATCATTAGGGTTGGAAAAGCCTCTGAGATCTTGGTGCTCAGCCATTCCCCCAGCACTGCAAAGGCCACCACGGACCCCTGACCCCAACTGCACATCTACACCGATCTGAATAATTCCAGGGACGGTGGCTCCTCCACTACCCTGTGCCAGGGCTGAACAACCCTTTCCATCAAGGAATTTTCCTGAATATCCAACCTAAACCTCCCCAGCACGATTTGAGGCCGTTTTCTCCCCCTCTGGTCCGTACCTTGGTGGGCCGCAAGAAGCAGATGGCCTTGAGGTGCTTCATGGGCTCCCTGTTGGGCGAGTCGAGGCGCTCGAAGAGATAAACCTCGCGCTGCAGGATCTCGGACTGGGTATACACCACGCTCACGGCGCCGGTCTGAGGGCGGCAGGGGGGCAGCGCCCGTCACGGCGGCCCTGGGCCCGGCTCCCGGCCCCGCCGCCCTCTGCGCTCCCGGCCCCGCCGCTCACCGTCTCACGGTCCATCAGTAGCACCTTCATGCCGGGGCCGCTGTCTTCGATCATCTTGGACACGTACTGCCGGACCGCCAGCACCGCGTTCATCCTGGCGTGGATGCTCCTCTACCGGGCTGTCCCTGACCCGCTTCGGTCCCGCTTCGGCCCCGCTCGGCCCCCCTTCGGCCCGGCTCGGCTCCGCCCGGCCCCTCCCGGCCCCGCCGCCTGCTGGGAGCTGTAGTCCGGCAGTGGGAGAGGCCCCTGCCAGCCGCGCTCCCGGGGTCTCGCAGCCGCGGCCCGTCCTTCCCCTCCCGGGGGACCCAAGCAGTGTAAATGGCTCCGAAGGGAGCAGTTTGAGACTGAACCCAACCAGACTCACCGCAGACACACTTTATCGCACCCAAACCTACCTTAAAACAACACAAACCCGCCCCAACTCACGCTAAATCCACCCTAAAACAAACCAAATCCACCCGAACCCACGTAAACCCACCTCAAACACATACAAACCCCCTCCAGTTCTACTCCAACCCAGTCCAAACCACCCCAATCATCCCTAAATCCTCCCAGACCCACCCAAGCCCCCAGCAAGGCTCGGCACACCTGAGGGTCCCCTGGGGTCCCCAAGGACAAAGGACATGGTTTCACTGAGCATGAGGCAAAGCTGTTCCTGGGAGCTCGGGGTGGGGGATGCTGCTGCTCCGGGACCAGCCCGGCCCCGCTAATTCCGCTGGGATTAGGAGCTATTCCCAGCGGGATGGAGTTGACCCGGGGCCAGGCACTCCCCCGCTGCCAAAGCCCTTTTTATAGCGGGGGATAACAATTCATTAATGATTATATCCTGCCTTTCACTTCCAATTAAGCGGCTCCCCACTTCCTCTCAGGGTGACGGACACCTTTGTCATCTTTAATCCTTCAATTTCCTGCCGAGATTTTACTTTTCACTTCCAAACACTTTGGGTCTTCTTTCCTGGAGGCTGGGGAGTTTTGCACATGTACGGATCTTCATACAAACCCCGAAGATTTGAATGGTTTAAATAGGGATTTACCTAGAAAAATAAAATTCAGATATTTTCTTTCTTACATTTTTTATTTCTTGCTTGATTTTGTTTCTCATATCCAAATTGATGCCTTAAGGAGAGCATGGCTGCTGCTGGCCACAGGGTACACAGAATAATGGCAAATGGAATAAAAAAATGGGATTTAATTGCATCTGATTGTTTTCTGGCCTTATTGTTAAATGATTCAGTGTCTGTAAAGTGCTGGTTTAGTTATTGTCCAGTTTCCTTGGAAATGCTTTTGTATTTTAATTGTGAATTAACCAAACCCAGGGTGTCATCTCCTCTTTAAATCCATCTTTGTCCTTGTCCTTAGGGAAGACAAACCCCTTCTTGTGCCATTTTAATGAAATGAATCACAAACCAAAACTCCGAGGCTTCTTGGTGGGATGTCTATCCCTGGTTTGCAGGTAAAACATTTTAAACAACTTTATTCTGCAGTAATTTTATATCTTTCATTCCCCACAGGCTGATTGGTGGGGTAGGAGAACAGTTCCATGTCCTGGGAGTGGCTGGAAGCATGGAATTGTTTAGGCTGGAAAAGACCTCTGCATTTGCCGTAATTTTTAATTTAAACCTTCCTTAAGAATTTATAAAAATATAATTTCTGTAAATAACCCTGATTTAACCTCACCAATAACTGCCCTGGGCCTGTCACCACTGGCCTGTCACGAGAACAGACGTTGGTCCCTAAATTGAGGCAATAGGATTGTCTGGGATTATGGCACTGCTATTTTAAGAGAACGAATTTGGTGTCGATTATTTCAAAAGCAAAGTGTGGACAAACAGTGCAGCCAGCGGGGACAAACCCGGGGCCTGTCCTTTCTGTGCTGGACATTTCCCTGCCCAGACACACAAACAATCCCTTTGTGCAGGACACAAACAAGGGCAGGTTCCTGGCAGGACACAAAGAATGGATTCAACGTTGGGATCAGCTGAGCTGTGTGCATGACGTGGCCTGTTTGCCACCAGCCTCAGCAGCCTCCGGCCCCCACTGGCCACCGTTCCGGCCCAGGGCATGTCCCACCTGTGTTTTTCATAAGAGAAAACCTGGAGGTTTTCTCCAGGAAGAAAGAGGAAGGCTGAGTGGGAGATGGACCAGGGGGCAAATACATCAGCAATGGCTCCATGGGAGCTGTGCCAGCACTTCCCGACCCCCGGGTCTGGTACAGCGCTGGGACACACTGTGTGCTTCCGTGGGCACCCACAGCATGGGGAATGTCGGGCCCTGGGTATTGGGAATGTCGGGCCCTCGGCACAGGGACAGGCCATCCCACCAGCCCTGCAGCTGCTGCCCCACTCAGCACTGCTCCTGTGCCGTGGGCGAGGAACAAAAAGCTTTCCATGGTAGGGAAAGCGATTCCCAGTGGGAATCAGGCTCAGGAAGTGGGTGCTGACCACTCACCCTCTGGGGTCTGTGTTTCAGCCCCACTCTGACCCCACACAAGCCAGCCCCATGCTGGGATCAGCCCGCGCAGGGGGCACAGACCCCACGGAAGGGGGAACCACTCAAGGTCTCAGGCCCCACAGTGGGAGGCATTGCTGACACCCTTAAATGAGGTCTCAGGCTCCATCAGAGGCGTTACCGACCCCAGACAGGGGCTCTCAGGCCCCTCTCGGGGGTCCCGAGCCTCCGCCGGGGTCTCGGGGGATCTCGGGCACGCGCCCCCTGTCACGCCGCCAGGGGGCGCTCTGCCCACCCACGCCCGTGCACGCGAGGTGGTGCCGCAGGGGGGCGGGGCCGGGCCTGGCCCTGCGCCGCCATTGGCCTCTCCCGGCACGGCGGCGTGCTCCCGCCAAAGCGTTCCGGGCGGGAACGGCGGTGGCGGCGCGTTCCGGGTGGCGCGTTCCGTTCCGCCTCCCCTCCGCCCCGGGAGCGGCCTCAGCGGCGGCGGCGACGACGGCGGGAGGGCCCGGGGG
>WAAG01070855.1:86618-103625 GCA_013390105.1 Tichodroma muraria | reverse complement strand
CCCGTTCCCGGTGTGGAACCCCCGGGGCTGTCCCGTCGTTGGAGCCATCGCCGGGCGGGGGCTTCACCCCCTCGGGTCGGGGCTCCCCGCGGAGGGGGCGACCCCCGCTGCCCCTGGGGCAGGGGAGTGACATTTTCCTGGTCCCGACGACTTGGGGCCAAATAATTGTCCTCTTGGTACTTTTCCCCTGTGAGCGCCGGGGTAGCCGGACGGCTGCCCGGTCCAGGCTGGGGTCGCTCAGGGGGTCCCTTGCCGAGCGGGGCAGAGCCGTGAGCGGCCGCCGGGGCCGGGCTCGGGTCCGTCGGCAGCGAAACACGAGCTCAGAAACACCCCTGGAGTTTGCGAGCCGCGATTCATGAGGAAAGAGAATTCTTCATCTGGCTGACTCCCGGCTGCCTCGCCGGTCTCCGTGTTGCCGATGTGGGCGAGGAGCAGCTCCCGGCCCCAGCCCCGGACGATCCCCAGCTCCAGGGACACTGTTCCGAGGCCTTGGCAGTCGCTCACGGTAGCGGGACGGAGCCTGCCGGGAGTTGGGCAGGATCCCAGTGCACTGGGAATGCTGCGGTGCCCCTCGGCTTTCCTGTCAGTGAAATGGGTGCTCGGGGTGGCTCCTGGGCAGGAGCCGGGACCAGGGATCTATCACCGGGTTCGTAACGGCGTTGTTGGAGCTGGAAAGTCCAAACTTCCAGCCGGGATTCTTCACTCTGAATCACTGATACCACTGGGTTTTGTCTTCCTGACCCGGCGCATGTCCATGATGAGTGTTTTTTTGTGGAAATGGCATGTTTGAGCTACTTAAGGATGGTTTTGTGCTAAAGAAACTTCTGGAGTGGAGATGGTGTGGCCATTTGTGGATGCAGTGTTGGATGTGTCTGTCAGGATATACAGCTGGATCCAGGCATTCCCTGTGCATGCTTCAAGTGTGAGACCCTTGTCAGCCCCTCTTTAAAATTCAGGATTCTGCTCTTCCTGGTGCCTTAGTATTGGTTGTTTCGGTTTTCTGTTGGAATTTATTTAATTTTCTGCTGGTGTTTGTGGTGAATCTGTGCTGCTTGGTGCCAGGATGCGGCTCTGCTCTCCGTGAGGGAGCACTGGGAGATGCTCTGGCCCTCAGTTGGCCCTTCAGCTCTCACAGTCCTGAGTTACACCTTAAACTCATCCCTGCAAATGGTTGAAAATGGATTTTCCTTGCAGGAGGAGCACCGGGTTGAAATATTCTGGGGAGAAAACGCGCGGAATTGGTGATGGAGCTTCCGTGGCCTTGATTACAGAGGGGACACTTGAAGCATCCCCCCAGGATACAGGCAAGGACAGCATGTGCCGGGCCCAGAGAACCAGGGTCAGGCTGGAAATAGTCACGGCCTGGTTTAAGGAGAACTTGGCTCAAAGGGAATTTCTTTGGTGCAGACACTGAGAGAACTGAGCTCAGGTGTCAGGTCAGGACGGGTGTGCTAATCTCGGCGCGGCGCGCGGCTGTTCTGCCGGCGTTAGGTAACCTGCTGGGCCAGGCCAGGGATGTGCGATGGGATGGAGGCAGCCCCCACTGTTCCGGGGAGCAGGAGGAAGCCAGAAACTTCCTTCAGGAGGTCAGGACATGCTTGCTCAGAGCTCATGGAGAAGTTAATTTTTCTTATTGTTACTCCAATAGGGCTCAGGTTGGAGCTGCTCCGTGTTCCACCTGCAGGTCCCTGTGTGGCCTTTCCCCTCGAGACCCCCTGCTTAGCCCTGAATGCTGCCAGATTCCAGGGTTTTGGAGCATTTGGGGTTTAGGAGTTTGATATGTGCTGGTTTGCCACTGTGCTGCAGCTCCCTGATGGTGGGAGCAAAAACATCCGTGTGGGTCTGGCAGGATTAGATTTCCCATGGATTTGGGCACCTCCTGCCTCACTTGAAGCTTCCTGAGGGTCTGGCCTGGGGTTCCCTCTGTCCCTGTGGGCATGGGATGTGGCAGAGGGGCTGGGCTGGGAACAGAGCCCTGGGAGTAGAGTTCTGGCTCCCAGCTTGGTTCTTGCCCTCAGCGAAAGATCACGTGGCAGATCCGGGGGAGAGACGTCAGAGTTTTCTGCTCCTAAAATATTTCTGGAAGTATCTTTATAAACACAGTGCAGCCACTGGTCGTGGCCGACCTTGGGTCAGGATTTGGCCCTAACAAAGAGAATTGTTTCCTGTTTCTGCAGCATGTTCAGCACGATTGAATTCTAACAAAATAAGGGAATTAAAGTACTGTAAATTCCAGTCTGAAACTTTGAATGGATCCAGTTTTGCTGCTTCACAGTTGGTTCTGGTGAACTGCTTCAGTTCAGTGTTCCCAATGGTTTATTTCCTCCCGGGATGGAGCTGAGAGACATTGAGCTCTTGGACCCTGTGTCCTCTTGAATTCTTCCCTCGGTGTCCTGACTTCTCTGATTATGTCAGGGTAGGGAGTGCAGGCCTGCCTGTGGAAGGCTGGGATGCTCCTGATGAGTCCCTTCTCAAACCTGGCATGTGACCGTTGGAGTTGCCCTGGGAGAGGCCATAGGCAGCAAGAGAGAGGAGGCTCCGGGGGGTTTTATGACTTTGCCTTTATTTTGGATGGACATTTGATGTTAAAGGTCTGAATTCCCATTAGGAAGGATTTGCAGGCTGCCAGGATTGACTAAACCTGGCTTTGCCCCATTCCCAAAGGCAGAACTGGGCAGATTCCTGCTGCCTGGAAGGCTGAAGGTTGGTGTCAGTGTTGGGTGGATCTGTTGGCGCGCTGGGATGGATGGGGCTTTTACTCAGTTCCCACGGGTGTGTTACCATGGAATGCTGTTTGCATGAAGCTCCAGCTCCTTCTGGTCTGAGTGAAGTGCGACTCCAGCACGGCTGATTGCTCCTTGCTTCTGTCAGGAGTGTTGCTGTGCTCAAGGCCCTGGGGAAGTGTGGGGGGATATTTGTTAAACATTTGTGAAAAGCCTGCTGATGTGTCCTGCAAAGAGCTGCTGGGATCGCCAGGATCACAGGAGCAGCTGGGCTTAGTCCTAAATATGTTTTCCACATATTTCTGGTTGGAATGTGCCAGGAGCACTCACTTCGGATTGCATCCAGCCATGCTGCATCCCCGTGTGCTCCCGGGGCTTTGGGGTGTGCTCAGCGCTGCTGCATTGCTGGGGCATGGATTTGCAGTTGTGGATCTCCTGGGGCTTGGATTTCCTACATGGGCTCATACTTCCAACCTGTTCTGGAAGGAGGGAAGAGGAGAGAGCATTTCCCTTCCACAGGGAAAGGAAATAATCAATAACTCGGGTGGGGATGTTTCTCCGTCCAATCCCTCAATAAATCTCCAACAATCCGTCACCGCCTCGCTGGACCCAGAGTTTTCCGTCTGTGTTTTCCCTGGCATTTTTGTGCACGCGGGAGTTCGGAATGCTGTGGACGAGGGGGTGGGATGTGATGCTTGTTCCTCCCCAAACCTTCACTGCGTGTGTTGAGTTTTCATTTCCATTGGAATTCCACACCCACCTGAAGGAAGTTTTACCCATTATCGCAGCCAGTTTCATCCTGGAGCTGCTCCTTGTTCCTGCAGCTCTTGCCAGGGATTAGAGGATCCAAATGTGTGGCTCCTAATTAGGGATGTTCCCTAAATTAGTGGAGTAAGAGCAGGAATCACTGCCAAATCCTGCTTCCGGAATGTGCTGGGCTTTGGCATCACTTCTTCCGACACAGCTCCCGGCTTGCTCCAGCAGTGAAGGAATACGGAGTTTTTCTGTGAGGAGGAACTTAATAATGACCCGGTTGTGAGAGTGGGAATGGTGTTTCTCCAACAAAGCCAAGAAATTCCAGGTTAAAGGCTGGATGTAACTGTTGCTTGTGGGGAGTTGCACTGTTAGGGAATTTCACCCACCTTTAAGGATAATCTTGGAAAAAAAACATTTCAAGGCTCCGGGGGGGTTTGCACATCTTTAGGGATAATCCTGAAGAAGAGACTTTTTTTCCCAGGCACCAGGAAAACAGCCAGGTTTGTTCATCTTCCACACAGTCCTGAAATTTGCTTTTACACCTAATACACCAGCATCTCCCTCTCCCAGCCTTCCCAGATTTTCCCCTTCCAGATTTTCAGCTTGGCATAAGTTCTTTTCCCATTCTCTTCTATTCCTTGATGGCAGAATTTTTATCCCAGCCTTTAACTGCAAAGCACCAAGTTCCATGAAGCACTTTGCTGATCCAGACTCCCACGTATGAGGCTGCTCTTCCTTTCCTTCTCTGCCCAGAGGAATGCGGAAAATCAGGATTTAAAGGCATGGCAGGAGCACACACCTTCTGCAGGCTCAGAATCCGACAAAATCCAGATTTATGGAATAGATCTGTGGTTTTGTTCCTCTCTGGGAATGAGCTCTGGAGTCGAAGAAGCCTGGCAAGGGGCTCTGGAGTGGAAAGGAGCTCTGTCTGGGCATTGATTTTGTCTGCCAGAGCAATTGCGATTGTTTGGTTTGGTTTGGGTTGGGTTGGGTTTTTGTCTGAAAGGAGCTTTTTGAAATGTGTTTTCCTTAGGACACATCTCCTCATTCTAGCATTTTGTCCTTACTTCCCTTTCCCTGTCGCACAGCTGGGGTGTTTGGAGTGAGATGGGGCAGGGATTTGCTCTCTGTAAATGTACAAGAGAAACTTCCTGCTTTCTCATTGCTCCCAGATATTCTTTTATTATATAATTTATTCCTGGATCCTTATTCCTAATTTGGAAAGAAAAGCTCCACCACCTTTGAGGTAAAAATTTGGGTTAGTTCATGAATTTTCCAAGGAAATGCCGGTTGTTGGTTACAGCAAAGTGGGTGTTGTTTCCCAGTTCCCAAGGAATAAGGCAGCTGTCCTGGAGCACAGGTAATTTTAGGGGGAGGTTTACTTCCCCCTCAGCTCATTCCCGGTGGGGGATGTGCAATCCATGCGTGCTCCTGGTGTCATTCCCAGATTGATGCCGAGGAGCCGACCCGGTGACGCTGACTCCGCCTGGCCTTGGCTATGGACATCGTCCTGTCAGATTTTGTTCGCTCAACAGGGGCAGAGCCAGGGCTGGCCAGAGACCTCCTTGAAGGTATGGAAAACTGGGAGTAATGAGGGAAGTGCCCGGGGTGGCTGATGGGGAGCCGTGAGGAAAAAGTGTTGGAAGAGGGTGGGGGAGCTGGGGGCTGGAATAGTTTCTGACACAGATGTTTAGGAGGTGCCTCAGTTCCCGTGCTGGGTGAGGGTGACCAGCGCTGCTCCCCTCCTATCCAGGCAAGAACTGGGACCTGAGTGCGGCACTGAGTGACTTCGAGCAGCTCCGGCAGGTGCACGCGGGGAACCTCCCGCATTCCTTCAACGAAGGCCGCGGGGCCCGGCCCCCAGAGCGGGAGGCGGCGCGGCCGGGGAGGCCCCCGCTGCAGCGCCAGGATGACATCGTGCAAGGTCAGTGTCCTAGAGCCAGGGGGATCTGTCAAGCCTCCCGTGCCTGAGTGATCCAGCTGCTCACTGCTGGAACCGTGGCAGTTTGGTGGTGGCTGCTCTGGGATTTGCTGCTCCTGCCCCACTTGGCTGTTTGCTCTTCCTGCTTTCCCCCAGAGAAGCGTCTGTCCCGAGGCATCTCCCACGCCAGCTCCACCATCGTGTCCCTGGCCCGTTCCCACGTCTCCAGCAATGGCAGCAGCAGCGAACACCTGCTGGAGATGCCCATCTGCACCTTCCAGCTGCCTGACCTCACTGTGTACACCGAGGATTTCCGCAGCTTCATTGAGCGGGATCTTATTGAACAGTCCATGCTGGTAGCACTGGAGCAGGCTGGTGAGTGCTGGATCCTTGCTGGTGGCATGTGCCATGGGCAGCTGGGGAGTGTCACCCATGGGAACACCCAGGGATATCACATGGATGCATATCCAACAGGGAATCATTCCATCCCCATTGTTTTTATGACCTGGTGCAAGGGCTGAGTAGGAGCCGCTTCCCTTCACCCATGGAAGCTGAGTGTAAATAACCCAGAGCTGTTATCGCTGTGTGCAGTTGAGAGGGAAAACACCCCAAAATTGGCATTTTCTCACCCCTGGAGCATCCCAATGCTCTGTCCTGCCGGTCCCGTGGAGACAGAGAAGAGGGAATTCCTGTGTAACATGTCCTGATGACAAATTCTGCATTGATTACAGACCCTGGAGGTTGATGCTGCTGCTCCAGTGCCTGCTGGGTGCCTGGGGAGGAACCCCGTGCTTTGCTTTATATCAGGTTCCTGAAGAGCTGCCAGGGGATCTGTAAATGAGGGAATGAGGCAGACATCCATGCTGACAGGGAAAAGCCTCATCCCTGGCACCAGGAAGGTTCCCATGGGCAGGGGCAGGACACCATGAGGGATCTCAGGAGGGCTTACACCCCCTACTGTTCCTGTGGTGCTGCACCTATCAGAAAACACTTTGTCCTTAGGGATAACAGACACTCTGAGGGCCCAACTTCTCCCTTTCCTGCTCAGGAGTTGCTGTAAGAAATATTCTCATGTTTTGGGAATGAGCACTTGATCCCAGCGATCCCATTACACGGCAACGCCGTGCGATGACAGCAGAGCTGCTGGCTCTGGTGCAGATAAACCCCAGATCTCAACCCAGCGGAGTCAGGGGTTGGGTTCCTGTCCCAACACAAATGGGATGTGGGGCTGGGGGTTGCTGGGTGCTTCGTCCGTGGGCTGGGGGCACTTCCAGGTGTGCTGAGATGCTGTTAATGGGAAAGAATTTAGAAATTCAGAGTTTTAGAAAATGCCTTTCGGAGGCTTGAGTTCCTGTGGGTTGTTATAAATGAGTGATTTGTCTGTAACAAAGGGCTGTAGTGTAGCTATGAAATATTCCAAGCTGGATTCCAAGTAGGGTTTTGAGCATGGTGCTGTGATTACAGAGACTCTGTTATTAATTCAGCACACACCATCCTTAGGGGATTAATTAAATATTTTATAGCCCAATAAATGTTCAGATCCTCTGTACCATGTGTTCAGAGGTCCTGTTACACTATTGTGGTGGAGTAAGCGCTTTCAAAGTGGCTGTAAACTTCAATGAGATCCTCTGGGAATGCTTTGAATGTGCTTGGAGTGGTATGGGAAGGTCTTGGTGGAGCTGAAACCTCGGCCCTCGATGGGTCCTTGGCATCCTTTGACACAAACCCTTGTGGACCAGGAATCAGGCCTTGCTCTGAGTTGGGAAACTGCAGAGTGGGTTTGCTTGTGGCACACGGGGAGGAGCAGTCCATGATGCCTCACCTGAGGATATTAGAGGAAAAAAGTCCTGAAGAACTGAAAGATCCTGATCCTGGTCTTTCACCTCTACCAGGGGGAAGCCCCCGTTGGTCTCTGGTTGCCACACAGGGCGGCAAACAGTGTCCGTGTCCTTGGTGGATCCCTCGCATTGGCCTCAGGAGCACAAGGCCTCAGGAGCAGTCCCTGGGACAGGCACTCCCTGTGTCACGCAGTGAGAGTGGAGTCCCATTCCCGGTAGCCTTAGGGAAGCCATTTGTGGTTTGGATGAGGCAAC
This sequence comes from Tichodroma muraria, assembly GCA_013390105.1. Classification (NCBI taxonomy): domain Eukaryota; kingdom Metazoa; phylum Chordata; class Aves; order Passeriformes; family Sittidae; genus Tichodroma; species Tichodroma muraria. The sequence continues at coordinate 96,132 of WAAG01070855.1, read as the reverse complement.
CCTCCCTTCAGGCTGGACGGAGCCATCATTTCCTTGCCGTTGCAGTCACCTGTTCAGGTGGCTCCTGCTGGAAGATACAGTAGGATTTCCCCAAACGTCCTTTGGGGGCAAACAGGTGTTCTGTGGGGTAACATAGGGTCATGGTGCTGGATGCAGAGGGAGCCTCTGGATGCCAGTGGACTTTTCCTGTGTGCAGAAGATCTATTGCCACTGTGGCCGTTCTGAGGAGATCCCTCAGGCTCCTAAATCCAGTTGATTTCCCTGCAGAGCTCTCAGGGCTGGCTCTTAAGAGCCACACAACACAGAGTAATGTGTTGTTTTCAATACTTCTGGGCAGCCTCTTGGCCTTTCCGCCGCCTTGACAGGAGCAAAACACTGGGAGGAGGGTTGGGCGTGCGGTTCCTTTGGAGATGACTTCTCTTGCGTAACTGGAGTCAGTGCAAACACTTGGGCACAGAAATACCTCTCCCAAGGTGTGTCCCCTCAGATCTGACTTGGGCAGCGGTTGCACAACTTCTGAAGCACCAACTGGACATGCAAACTCCATGGAAAAGAGCATCAAATCCTGCAGGAATGAGGGAAAATGAATAAGGAGCCCTTGGTGCTGCATTAGATGTGGGACGGCTCCTGTGAGGCGCCGCGTTTGCTCCCCTGGCCCTGGGCCACTTGGCCAGGCTCCCGACTCCACCGTGCCAGGAGCTATATTGAGGGAACAGCCGGCTTCTCCATGCAGAGCCATTGTCCCCAGGCTCAGTGCAGAACACTTCCAGCTCTGGCGGGTCCCTTTCCTGGTGCTGGGGACAGGAACGACCTGCCTGTGTCACACTGAACTTTATGGGGTTTTGTTTTCTAGTGTTTGGGGATGTCTTAACCCCTATTTTCTGCATTTAGTTCCTCTCCAGCTTCTCTTCCTGAGATTGTACAAAGCATCTCCAGCAATCCCATGTCTGTGTATTGGGATCCCTGGCGGGGATCATGCTCCAGAGGAAGGAGAGGCTCTTTGGAAACGATGGGAAGGGGCTGGTTTCCTGCAGGAGCAATTTAAATAAAACTTGTATGCCTAAACAGCCTTATCCAGCCAAAAATCTGCTTGTTGCACAGGATCAAAAAACTCTTGGAAAATATTGCAGCTAAGGAGGGATGCTGAGGGTAGAGTGAGACATGGTTGGGGGGTTCAGAGTCCTGATCCAGCCCAGCTTTGCTCCCTTGGGAAGGGCTGAATCTCCAGCCACACTGGGCTCATTGGGCATTTTTTCCTACCTTCTGTTTTTAGCTGCTCTTGACTTGAATCACCACAATGACCCAAAACTCCTGGTGTAAAGCGCTGTTGGTTTGTATTTGCAGCAGGAAAGCTGCTGGTATCAGCAGAAATCCTGGAGTATTCTGCCTAAAAAACAGTGACCAGGAAAACTCATCCATAAGAGTTGAAACTGGAGGGATTTGGTTCCAAGGAGCAGCCAAAGGCTGGTTTTTCCTGGAGAAGTTGTTTGTGCTGGGCACTCTGGAGGCATTTTCAGCCTGATGGGCTATAGGGAGGGAAATAAGGGGTGTGTGGGGGGAAAACAGATTGCTCTGGGTGGAAGTCCTGGCTCCTATTTGTGTATAATTCTTATTTGTGTGACCCCAAATTCAGCCTGGTCTTTTCCTGGCATCCGTGAGGAGTTTTGAAGTTCCAGTTTCCTCTTTCTGTTGCTTTGTCACTGTCCTGACCCTTCCCCCCCAGTCCTGGGATGGGTCTGTACCTTCCCACCTGTGCAGGCGTTCCCCTGCTTGTTCAGCTGGGTTTTGTCCTCGGCTGTGGTTTCAGAAGGGCTGAGCCCCGCGGGGCCCCCCAGGATCCCCCAGCCCCGTGCTGTGCCATGGTTTCACACTCTCCCAAATTTCCCCAGGGCGTCTCAACTGGTGGGTGACGGTGGATCCGAGCTGCCAGCGGCTGCTGCCTCTGGCCACCACTGGCGATGGGAATTGCTTGCTCCACGCTGCCTCCCTGGGTAAGGCTTGGCTTAATCCTCAGGGAAACGGCCAACCAGTCCCTGGGCAAGAGCCCATGATCCCCCTTGGGGAGCGGGACCCACCCGTTCTGGTGGGAAACCAGGGTGATGCTGCTCCTCCCGGCTGCAGCAGCGTTGGTGTGCAAGAGCAGTCGTAGTGCTCAGGCTCTGTGGGAGTAGGATGGCTTGAAGGAAGGCGCTGCCAGCTGCTTGTATGCTTCTCAAATCCTTCTCCCCCTCTGTCTGGCAAGTTTCCCCAGATTCCTGAAGGAAATGTGGGATAATGGAGCAGCCCCTTCCCTTCTCTGGTGCATCTGTGCAGGGACCTCAGTGGGTCAGGGAGTGGCATTAGCCCCTCCTGACCTTCCAGTCTGTTCCTTCTCCCTGCAGGTATGTGGGGCTTTCATGACCGGGATCTCATGCTTCGGAAATCCCTCTACACCCTGATGGACAAGGGAGTGGAGCGGGAAGCGCTGAGGCGGAGATGGCGCTGGCAGCAGACACAGCAGAACAAGGAGGTGGGAGCCAACTGAATGTTGGTTTGGGCCCTCTTTGGCATGGGGAATGTCCTGGGAAAACATCCCGTGGGTTTGGGAGGTGCTTCCTGTTGGGTCTGGAATTTTGGGCAGCTCTCTGCTGTGCTATTGTACTGTGCTGTGGTAAGGGGTGTCCTGCAGTCAAAACTGCAGCAAAATGTAGTGGTCTTGGCACAAGTGACAAGACAAGGGGAATGGATTTAAATTGAGAGGCGAAATTTGGATGAATATTGGGAAGCACTTTTGAGGACATGGTGCAGAGTATGTCGATTGTTTTTGCATAAACCCACAGAGAAAAGTTGTGCTGTGGGTATAAACCCGCGCTGGAGCAACTGGAAGAGCTTTACTTGGAGGTTTTTGGGTTTTCTTTGCCGTTTTACAGTCTGGCCTGGTTTACACGGAGGAGGAGTGGCAGAAGGAGTGGAACGAGCTGATCAAGTTGGCATCCAGCGAGCCCCGCGTGCACTATGGCACCAACGGCGGCGGCTGCGGCGGGTACGGAGCAGGGAATACATCCAGGTGTAGGACAGGGAATGGCTTCCCTCAGGGCACAGCTCTCATGGTGCTCCAGGGCAGGGCAGGGGGCTATGTTGGTCTGTCTCCTTGGGGTTTCAGGACAAAGGATCCTGAGGAAACACGAGGCACACAGAGCATCCCAGGAGAGGATTTTGGTGCTGCACGGCCTCTTCTGTGGGGTAGCACATAGATTGAGGGGGGAATAAATATTTTCCTTGTGTTTCCTTGTGTTGCTTGCTCTGAAATGAGAGAATAACCCAGAGCTGAGAGTTTTTGCCATCTTGCTTCTGTTTCAAGGACACTTTGTTGCCACAGCTGTCCTGCTCCTTAGATAAGGGACTCCCAGCAATGCCAGGCAGCAGCTGGGTGTTCCTTGGGCGTAAACCCTTCTCTTGGAGCAGGACATATTGGAAATCCACACCTGAACCCTCAGATTAGTGCTGAGATCAGCCTTAGCACTGTCCACCCACCTCTGTGTGGCTGACTGTGAAACCTCCTCCTGGTGTTACAAAGCAAATGATTGAATATCCAAGGGATGACATTCAACTTCTCCTTTCCCCAAGGGTGGAGAGTTCAGAGGAGCCGGTGTACGAGAGCCTGGAGGAGTTCCACGTCTTTGTCCTGGCCCATGTGCTGAAGAGACCCATCGTGGTGGTGGCAGACACGATGCTGCGGGACTCGGGTGGCGAAGGTGAGACCTGCCTCTCTTCCCAAAGCCTCTCTGATCTGTCCACCTTTCCCTTCTACGCTGTATTTTCCTAGGGCCTCTTTGCCCTCAAGGCTGGACCTGGAATTGGGAATGGCGCAGGGGGAAAAATTGCCCTGCCACAGGTGAACCCACAGAGGGGCCAGGGCCAGGCTTGGCTCCCGACTTGATTTCTGTTGCTTTAAGAGCATCCACATGAGGTTTTTCTTTTTTCTACCTCTTTTGCCCCTACACACACATCTAGAGATGAGAAATTCCGTTCCCTGGGTGGTGTATTTTCCACCATCAGCTTCAGTTTCCTGTCAAAGAAGGTTAATCAATTTCCATCATTCTGTGTGCAAAGTTTGTCTTGTGGGGGAGTGAAGAGGAGGGCTTTTTAAAGAAAATACCAGTTCATTCTACATTTTAAGTCCTCCTGATGTAAAATAAGCATCTATTTTGGGTTGTGGTTTTGTTTAACGTCCCCTGAGAAGACAGATAATTGCAGGTGAGCCCTCAACTGAGACAGACGGTTCATTCTGGTGCAGTTGCAGCACAAACAGCTCTGAACTCTTGAACCTGTGATCAGAACTAACCACTCTCATTTCTTCCCAGCATTTGCTCCAATTCCCTTTGGAGGGATCTATCTGCCCCTGGAAGTCCCAGCCAACAAATGCCACCGGTCTCCATTGGTTCTGGCTTATGACCAAGCCCATTTTTCTGCCCTGGTGTCCATGGAGCAGAAGGAAAACACAAAAGATCAAGGTGGGTGACCAGATTCAGGTGAACAAAGCACTGAGGAAGAGGACTTGGGAGTGCTGGGGGGGAAAAGCTGGCCATGACCAGTTAATGTGCACTGTCAGCCCAGAAAACCAATAGTGTCCTGACCTTGGAGCCCTTCCAGTGCCTAAAGGGGCTCCAGGAGCTGGAAGGAGACTTGGGGCAAGGGCCTGGAGTGACAAGAGAAGGGGAATGGCTTCCCACTGACACAGGGCAGAGTTAGATGGGATATTGTGAAGAAACTCTTCCCTGTGAGGGTCATGAGGCATTTCATGGTGTTCTGATGATTCCATGATCCCAGGTACTGGCAGTCACTGGGATTCGCCATGAGGCCATTCCCATCAGAGGTGACGATGCTCCTGGTGGGTGCTCAGAGTTGGCTCCAAGTGTGGAGTGTTTGTCCTTTTGGGCTGTAAACATGACATTTCTGTTCCGGGGCAGCTGTGATCCCCCTGACAGACTCTGAGCACAAGCTGCTCCCTGTGCACTTCGCCGTGGATCCCGGAAAGGAGTGGCAGTGGGGGAAGGACGACAGTGACAATGTCAAGCTGGCCAGGTTGGTGATCTGCAGGTGATCCAGGGTGAGGCTCCACTGAGGGTCCGGGTGATCTGCAGAGAGGTCACGGATGAAGGGACCAGTCCTGAGCCCAGCTGGGATTTCTTGTGCTGGATGAAAGTTGTGCCCAGGGAATGATGCTGTTCATGAGGATGGAGCAGCTTTTCCTTCATTTTCCTTCATTTTGATATGATTTGGGTGGGGCTGTGGCATCTCATGAGCTTCATTTCCACATAGTAAGTAGATGATGCTCCAGATCCTGGAGCTCTGGGTTGGGCATAGCTCAAGACACCAGCAGCAGTGGAGTAATCTTCTATCACAGTAGCACAAAAAAGGTGTATTTTTCCATTCGCCACCAAATCCCTGTGTCGTGGGTCCCTGGAGCAGGGAGGGTGGTAGCCACCAGACCGTGCCTGGTTTGGGTGACATTTTGGGCAGGTCTCACCATGGTTTGGTCCCAGCAGTTCCTATGGCTGAGGCAGAAGCATTTTGGTTCTGACATTGAGGAATCTGATTTCTCCCTTTGGGTTTTTGTTGAAAGGAAAGCTGCATAATTGTCCCTTTTGTGCCATTGGACCTGCTGTGGGAAAGCACACATTTAAATACATAACACAGGGAATAATGTAAATATGGAGGGAAATACTTCAGGTGGGAAATGGAAATGGCTCTAACTTGTGGTTTTACCCCACTCTAATGCCAGCGTGACACTGTCGCTGGAAGCCAAACTGCACCTGCTGCACAGCTACATGAATGTCCGATGGATCACGTTGCCTTGTGACATGCAGGTAAAGGGACCAGGGAGATCTTCTTTACCTATGAATTATTCAACCCTCCTCTCTACAGGGAAGCTGGTGTAGGGCCTTACCTGGGGGCTCTACCTCATGTGGGGTTCTGTGCCCACAGGAATTGTGTCTGATTCTGCTCGGGGAGCAGGGAAGTGACTCACTTCTGCAGGTGGGCACCTTTTCCCTAGAGCTTTCCATGTCCGTTTTCAGTCTTCACACGACCCAGAAGCCCCCATGCCCCTCAAGGACGCCTCATGCTCCAAACAAATGGGAGCTGTTGGTTTATGGCCACGTTGAGACTTGGACAAATCTCACCCCCCCTCTTCCCTGGCTTTGCACCTGAAGCCTCAAGCAAGTGGAGGTGTCATAGAATCACAGAATAGAATTATAAGATCCTGGAATATCTCAGGGTGAATGGGTGCCACAGGGATATTTAGGGATGTGCAGGATGCACTGGGGACACGGCTTTCTGAGTGTGTCTGGATGCTCCGGCCGTCGCCTCCGTGTTCCAAGCAACACCACCTCCTTTGCTTCACCTTCCACCTGAAAATCTTTACCTGAGGAGTTCCTAGTCTTTGATATTTGTCTTTCTTTCCCCCCCAGGCACCTCTGGCTCAGCCAGAATCCCCCACGGCCTCTGCGGGTGATGACACTCGCTCAGCAGCAGAGTCAGGCGAGTCAGACAAGGAGTCAGTGGGCAGCAGCTCTGCCAGCAACGGGGGCACCAGGGCAGGCAAGGACAGGGAGAAACCAAAGAAAGAGCGGGAAAAGGAGAAGGAAAAGGATAAAAAACGGGCAGACTCGGTAGCCAACAAGCTGGGAAGCTTCGGGAAGACTCTGGGCAGCAAACTAAAAAAGAACATGGGGGGCCTGATGCACAGCAAAGCTGTGAAGGGTGGCATGAGCAACGGGCAGGGGGACACCCTGGAGAAGAAGAAGAAAGGATCCCTGAAGGCACGGAAAGACAGCAAAGAGGAATGTTCCCCAGGAGACTTAGCTTCTGCAGAGAAAACATGTCCAGGTAAAGCAGCCCCAGAGAAGCCATCGGATCCCTACAAGTACAGCAGCGACGTGCGGCTGAGCCTGAGCATCCTGCGCGCGGCCATGCAGGGTGAGCGCAAGTTCATCTTCGCCAGCCACCTCAAGACCAGCACCCGGCACCAGTTCCAGGAGGAGATGATCCAGAGGTACCTCCTGGATGCTGAGGAGCGTTTCCTGGCAGAGCAGAGGCAGAAGGAGGTGGAGAAGAAGGCGCTGGGCAGCGCTGCCCCTGCCAAGAGGCCAGAAGGGGAGGTGGGTGCCCAGCGGAGCGAGGAGGCGATGCCAAGCCCTGTGTTCTCCCAGCCACCCCCCACCTACCCACCCCAGCCCCTGGAGCCGACCATGGGTGCTAAAATAGCTGCTTTTCCCAGCGGCTATTCCGGCGTTTTCACCTTCCCCAGGCCCTCCATGGGCAGTGCTGAGGGGCTGCACCCACACGGGTGCCCCGAGGGCCGGCGGCAGCTGGCAGGGGGGCCCTGTGGGAGCCTCCCCCCCTACGCCACCCTGCCCCGGCACCACCAGGGCCGGCTCGGCCCCTGCCCCCCTGGCCCTGTCCACCTAGGCCGGTTCTCCCCCACGGACATGGACATCCAGCCTCCCTTCCCTTCAGAGTGCGAGGGCTCCGGCTGCTTCCCCCCACACAGCAACGGCTGCCGGGAATTCCTTGACCAGGACAAGGGAGGAACAGTGCATAAAATGAGAAGCCAAGCCCTCTACAACATCCAGCAGACCAAGTGCAAACAGCCCAACTGCAGCTTTTATGGACACCCAGAGACTGGGAATTTCTGTTCCTGCTGTTACAAGGAAGAGCTGCGGCGCAGGGAGCGCGAGGCGCTGGTGCACAGGTTCTGATGCTCCCCCTGTGCGGATCCGGACCCGTGGAACGTGGGGAATGCAATAACAGAGATCCATTTTGGTTTTACACCCACCCACGCTCCTCTCCCACTCTGCAAGAGGTGGGAGCAGGCGTTCGTCCAGGCTGGGAGTGGCATGGGGGTGGTGGGATTGACGGGGTACAGGAGGGAGAGAGGGGGGAAACCAGCCCCCGCTTTCCCGGAGCCCCTGCGAGGGAGGAGAGGATTCCCAGGGGTGCCTGGGGACAGTGGGGGCTGCTTGGGTCGGAGCGCAGGGTGTGGGGGGAGAATTCCTCAAAAACTCAATAAACCAGACCAAAGCTTTGGGAGCGGGCAGGGGGAGCAGCTCCCACCAGGTCCTTCCCGCTTCCTGACCACCTGGGACAGAGCAAAAATGCCCCATTTTGAGCATCACAAACCTTTTAATGGAGTTTTTTAACACTGGTTTTATTCTATATTTCTTGCTGGTACTGAGTGACACCGTATTGGAGTTGGACATTGGCGAGGTGAGGTGGGTTGGACGCTCCCCACCCAGGTCCTGGATGACTCCGAGCACCAGGACAGGCTCAGGGCTCTGTCCCCCCCTCTCCTGCTTATGAGCTCAACTCTCGTTTCAAAATGTTGTTTTTAAACTCTTTCTGAGGCAGTCCAGTGGGGACTCCCAGCGCTCAAAGGGTTGGAGGTTTCTCTTCCTGTGCAGAACCCCAAGCCCACAGGAGAACTGAGGCAAGATCCTGAGTCACCGTCTCCTGCCAGGAATTCCCAGTGGCGTGGGGCAAATCCCCCAGGAATACCCACTGGAAAGGGGTCCCAGAGCACCCCCAGTCCCGGGGTGGAGCCGGGGGGTCACAGCCCCATGTAACTCCTACTTGAGCACAGCTACTCTGTACTACCTCTGATCCTGATTAACTCGGCTCGTTGTGCTGAGCCACCAACTGACCTTTAGGCTGCGGAATTAATCCATATTTTTGATAACAGGGCTAAAAAGCAGAACAATAAGGTAAAATCCTCCCATGACTAACGTCCCGCACCATTCCTGACCCCATCCCGGCCCCCTGGCTCCCAGGTTGGGATTCACTTTAGCACTGCGATGTTTGCACAAAATTCCTTGGGTTTTTTGGTAACTGCAGCTCCCAAACTGGGCTTGATCCTGCACAGAGTGAGGTGCAGCATTTCCTATCACACGGAAATAAAACAGGAGTTATATCCTTCAGCCAGAGCTTTACAACATTCCCTCGTTTTTATTTTTGGGTTGGTTTTCCAGAAGGCGTGAAACTATGCAAGCCCTTACTGCCCATGGCCTTTTCCAGAAGAAGGGATGAGGGCCTGGGCGGAGGAGCTGGAAGTGTGCTGAGCTTGGGGCATCACCCGATGCCTTACACTTGGCCCTAAAAATGTTAGCTTAGACCTTGAACCTCCTGAATTTAGGCCTTTCCTACACCTAAATACCCCCAAATAAGGCCTTTCCTAGTGGGATCCCAACACTTTGAGTCCAGCTAGCAATGCTCCTTGTCTGCAGATATTCAAATCCAAATTTCAGACACCCCAGGGATAGTTTGACTCCAGTGTAAGTTGTTTTCCCTGGTTTTATTAAATCTTCAAGTATGGCTGAAGCTGTGGGAAGGGCGGGGTGTGACACCTACTCCAGCTGGCTCCTCTTACCTTGGAACAAACTCCACGTTTCTCCCTCAAACTGTGGGAATTCCAGTGGACTTTAACCCTGGGGCAGGGACATGCAGTGCTGGTTAAGTGGCACAGGCTCTTCTCCCC
>WAAG01070855.1:64240-83683 GCA_013390105.1 Tichodroma muraria | reverse complement strand
CCCAGCCCAGCCCATCCTGATTTATGGACTGCAGAACCCGCTGTGTTCACCCTGGGAACTCCTCACTGCAGGACATAGTGGGGGACAAGGCACAAGAGACATGGGAGAGCTAGCTCCAGATCCATCCCCACCACCTTTCCTGGAACTAGGGGGACACTCTGGGGCAGATTCCAGCCCTCCCCATCCTCCCCACTCTCCCACAGGCTCCTGGCTTCCGTGGCCCCCTCCACTCTGAGGACGAGGTGGTCCTGCCCTGCATCCACAAACTGGTGGCAGGTAATGGGGACATCTGGGGGCGCGAGGGATGAGCTGGGCAGGTCTCAGGTCACAGCCCCATGTAATGAGTTGGGCTGGTCTCAACTGGCCCTGACAGCCTCATCCCTGACCCCAGCCAGCAGCTTCTCCAAGCCCAAGGTGCTGACGGCTGCCTCCAGCCTCAAGTTCATCCCCGAGGAACTTGCTGTCTTCTGTCGGGATTTCCGCCTGCTCCACTTCTACTTCCCCGAGGATGGGTTGGCTCCACAGGCGTTCCGGGTAAGCCAGGGAGGTGCAGAAGTGTTGTACCCTCACCCTGGGGTACCCCACGGTTCCGGGGAAGCCTGGGGGACTCACTCCCCACCCCTGCCTGCCCTTGCAGGTTGCCAATGCCATTGCACAGGCACGGGAGACGGCTACATGGCTGGGGGATGCTGCCATGGGACATGATGGCTGGTCCTGGCCTGGCGAAACCCCCCCAGAGGAGGAGGAGGAGGAGGAAGGCTTGTCCACCATGTTGCTCTTTGAGAGCCTGCGGGACTGGGAGAAGGAGCTGCAGCGTCTTGGCGCTGTGGGCTGGAGGGTGAGCGCTGTCAATGAGCGCTTTGACATGGCCCCCAGGTACAGCCCCCCGGTCCCCAACACTGTCTGAGCCACTGGAAATGTCACCTGGGATTTGGTGGACCCCACCCTGTGTCCCACCTTCCCACAGCCTCCCCCAGTACCTGTGGGTGCCCAGTGGGCTTCTGGACCATGACCTCAAGCGAACCTTTGCCCACTTTCAGGAGCGACGGGTGCCTGTGAGTGCCTGGGCAGGCGCTGGCAGGGTGGGGGGCACTGGGAGGGGGATGTGGGGTCGTCACTCCGTTTCTCTTGCAGCGCCTGTGCTGGCACCACCCAGGTGGGGGGGACCTGCTGAGAGCCGCCAGCTTCCACCCAGCCTCAGAGCCAGGCAGCGAGGACGTGAGGTGGGTCCCCAGGGGCCTGGGGGGGGCTGAGGGTGTGCCCCGGCCTGGCCCCACCTGGGCCTTCCTGTGCTGCTCAGGTGCCTGGAGGTGCTGCTGCTGGGGGACCGTGGGCCCTGCGTGTTGGCCGACATGGCCGAGCTGCCCACACTCGCCGACATCCAGCTTGCCCACCTGAGGCTCCGGGCGCTCTGCCTGCCTGGTGAGTGGCACTGGGTGGACTCTGGGGACCCCCTAACCCCCCCAGGGGGCTGGGCCTTCCCCTCTGCTGAAACCCCATCCCATGGGCTCCAGGTGCGGTGGCAGAGGAGAAGTGGCTCTCAGCCCTGGAGGGGACACACTGGCTGGACCACGTCCGGTGAACAGGGGACAAGGGGGCTCTTTGGGGTGTAGGGAGATATTTTGGGTTGTAGGGGGGAAATTCACCCTAAATCCCATGGTGGAATGTCCTCCCCCAGCCCATCTGGCTCTGTGGGGTGATGGGGGCATTGTGGTGGGTGCATCACCCACCGAAACGGGTGGCTGTGGCATTTTGGGGTGCCCTGAACCCTTGCTTTTGCCCCCCAGCACCTGCCTGAGAAAAGCTGTGGAGGTGGTGTCGCTGCTGGCAGGGATGCGCTGCTCTGTAGTCCTGCAAGGTGGGGGCACCGGGATGGGGGATGGAAAAGGATGGAGGGGGCTGGAAAGGGGACCCCTCCTCACCACCTTGCCCCCCCCCAGAGCCCTCAGACCGGGACCTGAACTGCCTCCTGGCCTCTCTGGTGCAGCTACTGGGGGACCCCCATGCCCGCTCCCTCCCGGGCTTCCAGAGCCTGGTGCAGCGGGAGTGGGTGGCAGCTGGACACCCCTTCCCACACCGACTGGGGCTGCTCTGCCGGGACACCCCCCGAGAGGAGGTGAGACCCCCCCCATTCATGTCCCACCGGAGCTGGGACCCTGCCTGGGAGGAGGTGAGACCACCCCATCTCATATCCCCCCCAGGCCCCCGTGTTCCTGCTGTTCCTGGACTGCACGTGGCAGCTCCTGTGGCAATTCCCGGCAGATTTTGGCTTCACTGAGGCTTTTCTCCTGGCGCTCCACGACAGCAGCTTCAGCCCCTACTTCAGCACTTTCCGCTTCAGCTGCCAGCGCCAGCGGGGCCGCAGTAGCATGGTGAGGGCCAGGGGCACATTGCTGCATCCCCAAACCCTCCCATTTCACCCCTTCTCTTTGCTCTGTCTCAGCTTCTCCATCCCCATTCCAAACTGGGGATGAGCACCCCCAGATCTCCCATTTTACCCCTTCTTTTCCCCTCCGTGCCTCAGTTTCCCCATCCCAAATGGGGGACTGATTTCCCAACTTTTCCCCCGCAGCCCCGGCTCCCCAGCCAGACCTACCGGCCCATGGGGGGCTGGCAGGACCCTGGGGGGCACAAGGGAAGCCCCCGCACCTGCACCTTCCCTCCAGTTTGGGCCTGGGGGCGGCGCTACACCCAGCAGCAGCAGGAGCAGTTCTGGAACCCCGGGGGACCCCCGGCCCCTGCTGAGTCCCTGGCCCCAGGCATGGTGAGTGTGGCTGGGCTGGGGGGGCTGCACCCTTCCTTTGCCTCCCGTTTGTCCTTCTGGCTGGCTTTTCCCTCCCTTTTTCCCTTAATCCCTATTGGTTCTCTCCATTTCCTCTTTCAGCCCCTTTTATTCCTAACACCTATTTTTTCACCACACTTTTCCTCCCCTGTTTTCCCTTCACAATGGATTTCCTCCCCTTTTTGTTCTCCCCTAATCCCTACTCCCTCTCATCCCTCACCCCAGATGGATTTTCCTCCATTTTTCCTAATCCCTGTTTTGCCCCTTTCCCAGCCTGGAGACCCCTGCCCGCGAGGGGGGGCCAGGCTGGTGCTGGCGCTGGCTAAGGGCTCGTTGTGCCCCCACCCCCTGCCCTGGTGGAGCTGCTCCCCCCTGCGCCCCCCACACCGGGTGTCCCCCTCAGAGAGCTGGGGGATGCAGAGGGGGCTCTTGGGGGCCAGCCAGCCCCCCCTGGGGCTGCTCCTGCCCTGCACCGCCGGGCCCTGCATCCGGCTCTGGCACCGCTGCTACCTCAGGGGGCTGCCCCAGGAACAGGTACTGGGGAAACTGGGGCACAGGGGAAGGCTGGGGCCTGGGGGGTCCTGGTTTGGGGGGTCCCAGCCTGTCTTGCTGCTTGGGCTGGGGGTGAGGCTGGAGCCAACTCGTGTCTGTCCAGCTAACCCCATCTGTGTGTCCCACAGGGGAATGGATGGATGGATGGATGGATGGATGGATGGATGGATGGATGGATGGATGGATGGATGGATGGATGGATGGATGGATGGACGGACGGACCCCATGTCCATCCATCCTACCCTGTCCATGTCCCTGTCCTGTGCTGGACATTCTGCCCTGTGTTACCATCCTTGTGTCCCTGTCCCACGATGAACACTCCACCCTATCCACGTTCTCGTCCCTGTGTTCCTGTCCCGTCCCTGTCCCATGTCCTGTGTCCCTGTGCCATGCTGGACGTGGTCTCTCGGCAGCGTGGGCGCTTGGCCCCATCCCTGGCTGGGCTGGCTGAGGAGCTGGAGCTGCTCCAGGACCGGCTCCGTGCCTGGAACATGCAGAGACCTCACTGAAACTCCAGAGGGCACCTGACCCCACCACAGCTCTGGGACACTGCCGGGATCACTCGGGACTCGGGAACAGCCCGGTGCCTCCAGCTGTTCCCTGCAGCTGATCCCGGCTACCTCTGGTGCTTGGGGAAGGGCAGAGCAGCGGGTCCCGAGGTGTCCCCGATGCTGGACGGACACTGCGTAGTCACGGTTTTCCATTAAATTTGTGCTGCCTCCATGAGGCTCGAGGAGCTCAGGGATGGGATTGGAATGGGGATGGCAGTGGGGATGGAATGGGGGCGCTGCGGGAGCCCAGACCTGGGAGCTCCGGCGCTGGGATCATGGGGCACTAAGTGCACTCCTGGCCGCGAGGGCCATGTCGCTACAGAAGGGCAGTGGGCCCTGCCCGCCCTTCCCGCCCACACCCAAGATGGCGGCCGCGCCTTCCCCGCGTGACGCCACTTCCGGTTCATCCCACGGACTTGCGCGCTGGCGTCACGCACGCCGTGCGTGCTAGCGTGCGTGCGGAGCCACGCGCGTGGAGCGGGAGCGGGATAAGATGGCGGCGGGGCCGATTTCGGAAAGGAACCAGGGTGGGAGCGGAGGAGTGGTGTTCGGGGCACCGGGGACAGGGCGCGATAGGGGGAACGCTGTGGGCACTGAGGGGGACACCGCGGGGATCCAGTGGGGACCTTGAATGCACGAGGGGTATCGGGGGGTGCTGGGGAGGGTTCTGAGGGAAATGAGGAATCCTTGGTGTATCCTGGAGGGGATTTTGGGCTCCGTGGCCGTGGTGGGCTCTGGTTTCCCGAAGGAAAAAAGAGGGGTGGGGGGCCGCCTCCTGGATTAAGGGCTGACGGGGGCGGGGCTTCGCGGCTTTGGCTTGAGTGATGTCAGCCCCGAGCTCCCCGTTATCTAGCCGGTGTCCCGGCTCTGACTTCGATTCCTCGCAGATGCCACGGTGTACGTGGGGGGGCTGGACGAGAAGGTCAGCGAGCCCCTGCTCTGGGAGCTCTTCCTGCAGGCCGGGCCAGTGGTCAACACGCACATGCCCAAGGACCGGGTCACGGGCCAGCACCAGGGTGAGGGACCCCCAGATCCCAACAAGGGGCAGAGCTGAGGGTGGGATTGGGATATGGAAGAGGGGAATCATCTTCTGTCCTTCAGGAGGTTTCGGGGCCCCAGGGTTTAAATTAAGTGAGGGTTGAATCAAGTATTAGGTGGTATTTAAATGAAATCAAGGGGCCTTCAGTCAATACTTAAATGGAGTTTTCAATGAGCTGGAGTTTTAAATCAAGTTGGGAGGGTGTGGGGGGTCTCTTTTTGTCCTGAAGTCCTTTTGGGGTCCCCCATGATGTCCCTTTGAGGTCTCTTGCCCCTCTCCTGAACCATTGGTGTCCCCCTGAGCTTCTTCGGGGTCCCCCCAGGGTATGGCTTCGTGGAGTTCCTGAGCGAGGAGGACGCTGACTACGCCATTAAGATCATGAACATGATCAAGCTCTATGGGAAGCCCATCCGGGTGAACAAGGCCTCAGCCCACAACAAGAATCTGGACGTGGGCGCCAACATCTTCATTGGCAACCTGGACCCCGAGATCGATGAGAAGCTGCTCTACGACACTTTCAGCGCCTTCGGGGTCATCCTGCAGACCCCCAAGATCATGCGGGACCCTGACACAGGCAACTCCAAGGGCTACGCCTTCATCAATTTTGCCAGCTTCGACGCGTCGGATGCAGCCATCGAGGCCATGAACGGGCAGTACCTGTGCAACCGCCCCATCACTGTGTCCTACGCCTTCAAGAAGGACTCCAAGGGCGAGCGGCACGGCTCGGCGGCCGAGCGGCTGCTGGCGGCTCAGAACCCCCTCTCCCAGGCCGACCGGCCCCACCAGCTCTTCGCAGACGCCCCCCCCCCACCGTCTGTGCCCACACCTGTGGTCACTGCGCTGGGGCCTGGGGTCACCCCCCCAGGTGGGTGACAGAGCTGTCTGGGGCAGGGCTCGAGGTGCTGGCCCAGCACCTTGCTGTTCTGCCCTGTTTCCATGTTGCCTCTGGCAATTCCCACCTCCTTTCCCGAGTTTTTCTGTTGGCTTGTTTTCCCCTGGCCCACGTTCCCGCTGTGTTCCAGGCTTGCCTCCCCCCGGTTCGTTCCCGCCGCCGGTGCCGCCTCCTGGAGCGCTGCCCCCCGGGATGCCCCCGGCCATGCCCCCCCCGCCAATGCCACCGGGTGCTGGAGCCCCCGGACCCCCCGCAGGAGCCGCCCCCGCCGGGGGACACCCTCCGCACCCTCACCCCTTCCCACCAGGAGGGATGCACCACCCAGGTACGGGGCTGGCTGGGAGCGGGGCTCTGCTACTGGAGCTGTGGGAGGGAATCCTCCTGCTTTCTCCTTCCTAGCGACAGGGTGGGGGTTGTGACTGCCGAAGGATTTGGGGAATTTAGGAAGTCATTGCTGTCTGGGAGGCACCTGACCAGGGAGAGGTGTTGGTTGCCTCGAGTTGGGAAGATGGGTGCAGGGAGGCATAGGAAGGCAGTGATGCAGAGGAAGAAGGCAGGAGCTAATTTTGGCATTAATAATTTAATGAAACTAGTTTTTTTCCCTGATTCCCCATATTTTGGCCCTGTGGTCCTGGGAAGGAGCTGTGTCTGCATCTCAGTTCCGTGTTCAAAAGTACAAATTTTGTGAAATGTGCAGTTTAATGATTCTCTGGGATTTGTTTGATCCCGTGGCTTCAGAGCCATCCTAATTAGGGAGCTTTGTGTGATCCTACTCTGGCCATGCCAGGAACAGATGCTTCAGGGCCTGAGCAGGGCCAATTATACCTGGCCAGGGAAAACCAGGCTCAGGAGGAAAGAATAACTTGTGTTGTTTTGTTTTTTAATGGGGCAAAATGGGATAATTGGTAAGAAGGAAGTTTGGGAGCACCCTGGCTGCTCCAGTCAGAGCAGGGCAGCCTCCAGCTTTGGATTGCTCTGGGAGCTTGTCCAAAGTCTCCAGGAATGGGGATTCCTCGCTGTCCCAGGGCTGCACACACTCGCTGTCCCATCTCTTTTCCGACATGCTTGCATCCAAGCCCGTTCCTCTTGCCCAGAAGCTCCGTGTTCCCTTCTCTTTAAGCCCCTGTTTAGCAGCAGAAGCCCCTCTGTGCACCCATGCTTTCCAGACCCAGCTGGAATTTCAGTTCCTGGGGATGCCTGGAGCTGTTTCCCGGCACCCCTAACTCCATCATCCCCTTAGGAATGCCACCGATGCAGGTGCACCATGGGCCACCTGGGATGGGGCAGCACCACCCGGGACCACCAGGCTCTGGCGGGCAGCCGCCCCCTCGGCCCCCCCCGGGAATGCCGCACCCCGGGCCGCCCCCCATGGGGCTCCCCCCCCGGGGGCCACACTTCGGATCCCCAATGGGTGAGTGGGGTCTGCTCAGGGGTCTCTGCTCTGGGGGTAGGGAGAGGGGATGCACAGCTGGGCGTGAAGCAAGACCTGGGGGACTTGGCACCCCCCACTCCAGGGTCTTCACGGGGTTTCCTCACTGTGACATGGGACCCTGCAACCCCCCATCAGGATATCCACAGCTTTGGGATGTTTCTGGGTTAGGGGGTTCTGCTTTAGGATGGTTCTGGGGGCCGCTGTGCCCACAGGCGTCTTGGGAGAAATTCTTGTTTCTGGGACCCCCACGCAGAGGGAGCGTTGGCCAAGCTGGGGGCACCTGCTGGATGTGGCACCCTCGGGTGTGGGTATGGTGGGAGGGAAGCTTGGAAGGCAGGTTGGGGCCAGCCGACCATGTTCTTCTGGGGGGCTTGTGGGGCTCTGTCCCTTCCCCCTGGCACTGACCCCCTGTACTCCACAGGTCACCCTGGGCCGCTGCCGCACCATGGGCTCCGCGGGCCANCCCCCTGGAGTCCCCCCCCGCGGGCCTCTGCGGGGACCCCTGCCCTGAGAGGTGGGGGACTCTCTGCTCCCCATCCTCAGCCTTCCACAGCCCCTCGTATCAACATTCCCATTCCTGCAAAGGGCTGGGGGATCCCCTACTCCTTCCTTTCCTCCCCATTTCTTTCCCCCATTTCTTTTAATAGTTTTAATTTTCTTTACTCTCCCCACCTCCTCCCATTTCTCTTTCCCTGGAAGCTTTTCCAAGCTCCTTTTTACTGGATTTGTTGGTTTTGTGTGGAAAGCAGTGGCCACCCACTTGCAAATAAAGGATTTAGGAACCAGAAGGATTCCTGGATTAGGGATGAGGCTCTGCCTGTTTGTCACCAGCTGAGATCTCTTCCTTGCTTGGGCCATTGGGAAGAACCAGGCTGGAGAGATTTGGGGCCCGAGGCGTGGCAGAGCTGCTCCATGGTCTGATCCCTGCTCCACCGGAAAGCCTGGGGGAGCTGTGTGCTCTCTTCAGCTGCTCCACAGGAATGTCTGGATTCCCATTACTGAGCCATCGCTGCTCAAATCCGGGGCGCTGAGGTTTGACTGTGGAATATCTTGGTGCCAGGGTTTAGCTGAAGTCAAGCATTCCCCTGGGAAATCTTCAAGGGGCTTGGGGTCCACAAACACCTTCTCCTGCCCCTGGGCAGTGCCAGAGCCTCCAACAGCTGGGAGTTTGGGGGGGGGACATGGAAGTGGGAATAAGCTGCTTCCTTCCTTCTTCATCCCAGTGTCGTCTTCTGCGTCGAGGCTGCGCTTTGCCTTACATCCAGCTGGGAAGTCCTAGGGTCTGCATGGGCTAGGAAGGGAGGGACAAGGTTGGAACCCCCTCCTGATCCTTCACATCCAGAAATGTAGGCAGAATCCCACATGGACTGTTAGAGTGAGTGGATTTAGGTGTAAGGGGTGGGATGTGTGGTGTCGGAATGGGGGTCCTCTGTTGTGCTGAGAGCCAAGGGGCTTAAGAGATCTCCAGTATCCAAAGAATTTGATGATTCCTGTCTTGATCCAGGGAGCCCCAGGGTGGCATTTCTGTGCTCCTCAGTCATGGAAGCCACCAGGATCCACCTAGGGCAGCCAATCTCTGTATGGACACAATCATCATCCCCATCATCCCCTTCTCCCCTGGAGTTATCCACTGTCACCCCTAGTTTTATCCCATCATCCCTGCTGTTATCCTTTCATTCCCAGTTGTGACATCCTATCTTCCCCCTGACTGTAGCCCAGTCAGCCCTGGTTTTCTCCCTTTTCCTCCCATTTTATCCCATTCCCCCCCACACTTTATCCTGTCATTCCCCTGTTTTTACCCCATTCCCCTCAGGTCTATCTCCCCCCCCATCCCCCCTGTGTTTTAGGCCCTGGCAGATAGGGATGAGGCCCTCAGGACTGGAGGAGCTATTCTGTGTCCTGCTGCCAAGCCTGTTCCCTCTGATGATCCACGAAAACACCCTGGGGCCAAGTGGCCCGAAGCAGGGGAACGGAGCTCTGCTGTGACAGTGGCACATGAGTCAGCGGGTATTTGAGGATGTGGCACTCCTTGCTGCCCCCCGGGGCTGGGTATCTCCGGGGGGTACAGCCTGGTCCTGGTGCTGCCCATTTCTCAGGGCTGCTCCTTGGCTGCCAGCCTTGTCCTGAACTTCCATCCCCCTTTTAGGGATTTTTCCAACAATGGATGTCACAGTTGCTTCTCCTGGGTTTCTAAATCCGTCGCTGTGCTGGCAGACTGGTCCCCATCCCTGTCTTCCAGTCTGAGGGGTGAAGTGCTAATCTTGATGGATCCTGACAGATTGTGAGGCTTTGGGGTTGACACCCTGGAAGCTGAGGCTGGGTCAGCTCATTGCAGGGCATGCAGGAAGAGGGGTGTTCAGGGAAGGTTGGGGCTCTGGGAACATTGGAATGCCAGTGGAGGGAATTCAGAGAAGGTCTTGCTTCTGGGAGCACCCCTAGCCCCGCTCACTGTGCGGGCCCCCTGCTCTGAATTCAGCCAGTCCCAGGAGCAACCCTCGGGAGGTGATCCATGGGAGATGGGGGTCGGTTTGGACATCCCATTCTGCGATGTGCATCTCCAGCCATAACCCCCCCTAAAAAATTCTTCGGGGGCTTTTTTGTCGTGTTGTAGCCTAGGGGCCGAGTCTGGCCAGCCCAGGCGGGGATGATTTGATCCCAAAAAAACCCTAATCCAGCCCCGCGGAGGCCGTGACTCAGCCGTGACGGGGGCGGGCTGAGCTTCGCCGAGGGATCCGGGGGGGGCCACCGGCTCATGCCCCCCATCCCACCAGCCGTTCCCTGCCATCCGCAGCCTCCGGAGCGGGTCCATCCCAGCAGCTCAATCACGGGAATCCCGATCCTGTGGGAGCCCCGCTTGCGCATCCCGGGAGATCCATAGCCCCCCGCCCCGGTGGGGCGAGTCCCCCTCCCCCGCCGAGCCCCCCCGGTTCGCCGCGTGCCGTGGTCGATCCCTCCCTTCCCGATGGACTCTCCCAGCGCTCCGTGTGTGCGGCGGAGGCTGCGGCGGTAGCGCTGGTACTCGAGAGCTGCTGTCGCGCCGTGTCGCTGCCGGAGCATCCTTTTTCCTCTCCGTGTCCCTTCCTGAGCATCCCCCTCGCTGGAGCATCCCCCTCGCCGGCGCCGGGAAGGAGCTGGAGCTGGAGCGGAGCGAGGGCTGAGCCAGGTAAGGGGGAACAAAACGGGTTTATACTCCACATGCTCCCTCCCCGCGGCGTTAATCGGCGTCCTCAGAGCCGCTGATGGATTCTGGGTTCGGCTCCCCCTTCCCACTTGCTGTGGCCATTTTGTCCTGGAAAACCTTCTCTGGAGCCCGGCTCTGCCTTTGGGTGTGCGTTTTTGGGGACTCCTGTCATCCCCTGCGCCGTCCTGTGGCCGCAGAGCAGCCAGAGGAGATCGGGAATACGCCGCAGGGATGGGAGGGGAGAACCGGGGGGTTTTGGGGAAGGGGTAGCAGGTGGGTGTTGGGGGGTGACCTTGGACACAAGCGATTTCCAACTCTTCCCCCTTGTCGCCATGTTCCTGATGTTCCGCAGGGAGGCTGGGGGCTGAGGGGGGGGGGGGTGGGTGGGAGGAATGCAGACCCCCAGCGTGGGATTCCCGGGGGTTTTGGGATGCATGGTTGCATCGATCCTTGGCTCCGCTTGGATGCGTGGCAGGAGGAGACGGATCCAGATCCAATAACCTTGTCCAGAGCTGTCCAACGCCACGACGGGGCTGCAGGGCCAGCGGCATGTTCAGCCCCCAGACGGACATTTTTGGGGACCTCCCTGGCTCCTGCATTTCAGGGATGGTGGTCTGTGCAATTTCTGGCTCTCTTGTGGGATCAACCCCCTGATCCCAGCCAGCACTGGCTCCTGGCATGGGCTCGGCCGCTCAGGGCTCCCTGGTTTGTGCAACTGCTCTCTGTCACGGAGCCAGCGGTGACCTTGCTCCCCAGACCATCCTCTTCCTCACCATACAGACAGCCTTTCCCTGCTCCCCCATTCCTTTTCCCAGCCCCCAATACCTCCCGGTCTGTGGAATGCCGGCCCCACATTGGGAGGTTCCAAAGGGAACCGCAAGCCCTGGCTGGAGCAAAATGACCTTGGTCATGGATCAACCCCTCCCAGGAGCCTCTCAGGCCCATGGAACCCCCAGGGAGGGGACTGGGGTCTCCCTCCAGCAGGAGGGAAGGATGTGGGGGGAATTTGCCATTTTATCCTGTGAAGCCACCTGCCTGGTTCTGCTCAGGAATGGGGGCCCATGCTGTGCCGCAGCCTCCCTCCCTCCAGGGTTCCCGAAGGGCTAAATTTAGCGTCCCTGCGCGCCCTGTCCCCTCACTTGGGCAGGGGGGGATACGCCGCCAGCTGCGTCCCTCTGCCCGCAGCTCCTTCCCACCTCACCAGTGATAAAAATAGCACTTGGGGGGGTCACAATGGCCCCTGCGGGTGGAGCAGCAGCATTGGGCTGGGGGGCTGCGGGTCCCTCCCTGTCACGAGCCGAGTTGGGCTCTGTGCAATGGGTGTGGGGACGCTGGGCTGGAGAAGAGGGGATGCTGGTGGGATGCTGGTATGTGAGGGGACAAGGAGATGCCACCCCCAGGTATCTGGATGCCCCTCTACTCCCCCAGGGCTGGACCCCAGGGACGTGTGGTGCCCCCAGCCCCCATTGGCCAAGTCAGCATCTGCCGGTGCTGGCATCTCCCACAGTAAATCCTGCCTGGGAGCTTCTGCAGTGAGCGTGGCCTGGCACATGTGGGTCGCTGTCACTCAAGGGACCCCCCCTGAGGGATGCTCTGAGGGGCTTCTCTACCAAACCTTGAGCTACCCACCCAGGGCACTGGCGGTGCTGGGAGGGTTTGGGGACCTCCATGCCCTCAGGGGCTGATCCCCTCATCCTCCCTGTGCTGCCCAAGGAAATAGGGGGTTTCAGTCCAGATCTGCTGGTGGCCTTGTTGTTTGGGGTAACTTGCAGTCCTGGGGGGATGGACTGGGGATGCTCAGGGGCAGCCGTGCCCCTGATCTCCGCCCAGCTACCCCTGTCCTTTGGGATGAATGCAGAAAGGATGGATCCAGGGGGGCTGGGGGGTCCCAGTGAACTGTGGGACCTGGAGTCCCCAAGTGAAGGGAAGGGGGCTGGCATGGAGCCAGTGTCTCTCAGCCTGTCCCCACTCAAGCCCCCACTGCGCCCTGTGGTGACCCACCTGCCGCTTCACTGTGGGGGTCCCCAAATCCTCCTGTTTCCATCTGAGTCTGAGAAAAAGCGCAAGGTAGAACACAGGACCACTGCCACTCAACTTCAGCCCTGGTTGTGTCTGGGCTTCCCAGGTCCAGGCTGGCATCCAGGGTCCTCCCACAGCCCATTCCACGGATGGGTAGCGCCGTCACCCCTCTCCCTGCACCCCAGGCCTGAGGGCGCAGCTCCCGACACAGAGACACCCCCTCCACCCCCAGCACCCCGTCTGACCCCACTGGCACCATGGACGAGTCATTCCGGGACCGGACCGCGTTCATCCGTGGTGCCAAGGACATCGCCAAGGAGGTGAAGAAGCATGCGGCCAAGAAGGTGAGCCGGGGCATGGACCGCGTGCAGGACGAGTACACCCGGCGCTCCTACTCCCGCTTCGAGGAGGAGGAGGACGATGAAGACTACGCACCCCAGGACGGCTACTACCGGGGGGGCGAGGGGGCCAACGAGGAGGAGGGGGTGTCCAGCGACGCCACTGAGGGCCACGATGAGGAGGATGAAATCTACGAGGGCGAATACCAAGGGATCCCCCGTCAGGAGTCGCTGAAGGGGGGGGAGCGCCTGGGTGCCGCGGCAACCGCCGGCGCTTTCGATGACAGCGAGGGGCAGCGGAGGAAGGACAGGGAGGAGCTGGCGCAGCAGTACGAGCTCATCCTGCAGGAATGTGGCCACGGCCGCTTCCAGTGGACCCTCTACTTTGTCCTGGGCCTGGCCCTCATGGCTGACGGTGTCGAGGTCTTTGTGGTGGGCTTTGTCCTACCCAGCGCCGAGAAGGACATGTGCCTCTCCGACTCCAACAAGGGCATGCTGGGTGAGGAGAGGGGCTCAGGGGGCAGGTAGGGGGTCATGGAAAGGGAAGAGTCATGGGATGGGGGGACAGGAGGGTCAGGGTGGGGAGAGAGTGAGAGTCATGGGGTCAAGAGTCATGGGGAGGTGGGGAGAGATGTGAAGGAGTCCCATGGGGGATATGGGGATACAGAGACGTGTGGAATGCAGGGGAACATGAGGACATGTTGCGGGGGGCAGAGAAGCACAGGAGGGTGGGGACACAGGGAGTTGGGGATGGAGAATGAGATGGGGGGTTCAGGGAGATGTCGGGGGTCATAGGGGTTATGAAAGAACACAGGAAGAATTGGGAGGCCATGAGATATGGGGTCCAGGAAGGGATGTGAGGACAAGGAGGGATGCAGGACATATGCTGGGCATAGGGCTCCCACCATCCTCCTCCCAGTCCCACCCACACTGGTCCCCACATGAGCAATGGTGAGGGGCAGCTGCAGGGAGTGATCTCAGAAACTTGGGCTGATTAGTGGACACTGAGACTGGGTTTGGGGGGCTGTGGGGGGGCTTTGTTCGATTGCTTCCCCCTTCTCTGTGATGTCTGCCAGAGCCTGACACCCCCCCAAATCCCAGGGCGTACCAATGCCCCCCATCCCTGAGATGTGGCAATCTTGGGACAGGGGGAGGGGTTGGGTGGGGGGGTCCTGGGGATACATCAGCCCCCCATGTCCCACAGTCCCTGAGCAGAGCAGGGGGACAACCCCCAGCACCTATTCACAAGGGATTCTGTCCCTCCCTTCAAGGGGACCCAGGATCTCAAGGAGAGGGTCCCTGCCTACGCCCCACCCCCAGTGCTGAGGATGCTCTCCTTCCTCCAGGTCACTCGGGTTGCAGGGCCTTGGGTCCCCTGGGACTGACCTCACTGTGTGTCCCCCTCCCCAGGACTCATCGTGTACCTGGGCATGATGGTGGGCGCGTTCGTGTGGGGCGGGCTGGCTGACCGGCTGGGCCGAAGGCAGTGCCTCCTCATCTCCCTCTCCGTCAACAGCGTCTTCGCCTTCTTCTCCTCCTTCGTCCAGGGCTACGGCACCTTCCTCTTCTGCCGCCTGCTCTCAGGCGTGGGGTAAGGGGGGCCCAGCCACGGACGGACCCCCAGAGCAGGGGCTTATCTCCCCCCAGTGGGGGCGGGGGGGTGATGCCACTCCCTCCCCTCCATCCCCAGCATCGGCGGCTCCATCCCCATCGTCTTCTCCTACTTCTCGGAGTTCCTGGCACAGGAGAAGCGCGGGGAGCACCTGAGCTGGCTCTGCATGTTCTGGATGATTGGGGGCATCTACGCTTCTGCTATGGCCTGGGCCATCATCCCCCACTACGGTAGGAGCCCTGGGCTAGTGGCGCACAGGGGGTGCGCCGGGGCTCGGCCCCACCACCGTGTCCTGTCCCTGTCCAGGCTGGAGCTTCCAGATGGGCTCCGCGTACCAATTCCACAGCTGGAGGGTCTTTGTCCTCGTCTGCGCCTTCCCCTCAGTCTTTGCCATTGGGGCACTCACCACAATGCCCGAGAGTCCACGCTTCTACCTTGAGGTGGGGATTTTGGGGGGCATGGCTGTGTCCTGGGGGGAATCTGGAGTGCATCAGGGACCTGGAGTGGAGGGTGGTGTGAGGGTTCCCCAGGAAGGGACCCTCAGGTGGGGGTGGAGATGGGGCAACAAGACAGGGACCCATGGGGGGTGGTAAGGCCTGGACAGGAAGATCCAGATGGGTTTTGGAGAGGGGTGGAACTGGGCAGGAACCCCCAAGTGGATGATGGGACCCAGACAGGGACCTCAGAGGGATGGGGGGACCCTGAGGATGTGATGAAGGTGGTGGAGGGATCCCCAGGTTGGTGGCAGGACCCATGTGGGTGGTGAAACCTGGGCAGGGACCGCTGATGGGGTGGTCAGGGTCCAGGTCTGGGGTGTCCCAGGGTGACCTGTCCCTGCCCTCACAGAATGGGAAGCATGACGAGGCCTGGATGGTGCTGAAGCAGGTTCATGACACCAACATGAGGGCCAAGGGCCACCCTGAGAGGGTCTTCTCGGTAAGGACCCCCAGGGCTGAGCTCTGGGGTCCCCAGCACCCCAAGTAAGGGTGGGGTGTCCTCCAGGAGCAGGGGTGCAATTCCCAGCCCTGGAAAAAGCAACACCAGGATGCAGTGCTGCTGTAACAGGTGGGGAAACTGAGGCACAAGGTGGGGCCCTGGTGCTTCCTGGTGTCCCCAGACTGTCCCACCCACAGGTCACCCACATCAAGACCATCAAGCGGGAGGATGAGCTCATTGAGATCCAGTCAGACACTGGGACGTGGTACCGGCGCTGGCTGGTCCGATGCCTCAACCTGTCCCAACAGGTGAGGAACTAACTGCCCAGGGGTCCCTGTGCCCCATGTGCCCCCTGGCATGTCCCATGTCCTTGTCACGTCCCATGTCCTTGTCACCTCCCATGTTCCTCCACAGGTCTGGAGCAACTTCCAGCAGTGCTTCGTGCCTGAGTACCGGCGGGTGACGCTAATGATGATGGCGGTGTGGTTCACCATGTCCTTCAGGTGCTGCGGGGTGGGACTGGGATGGGAAGGACAGCGCTGGAGGGGGTGGGATGGGGCAGCACTGAGTGGGATGAGATGGAACAAGTATCACTGGGATAGCACAGGCTGGCCCTGGGAGCCCTGGGCCCGCACTGGAACCCCAGGTGTGCGGTGCCTGCTCACCCCTGTCTCCGCAGCTACTATGGGCTCACTGTGTGGTTCCCGGACATGATTAAGCACCTGCAGAGCATTGAATATGCATCGCGCACAAAGCTCTTCACGCGCGAGAAGGTTCGGCACTTTACCTTCAACTTCACCCTGGAGAACCAAGTGCACCGTGGTGGGGAGTATTTCAATGACAAGTGAGTGAGGGGAGACTAAGCCTGGGGTTGCTGAGCCTGGGGCTGCTCAGCACAGGGGTGGGGGGCATCTGGAGCCTCCCTCCTGCCCCCCTGTGTAGGTTCATTGGGCTGAAGATGAAGTCGGTGACGTTTGAGGACTCGCTCTTTGAGGAGTGTTACTTCGAGGACATCACTTCCAGCAACACCTTCTTCAAGAACTGCACCTTCATCTCCACCGTCTTCTACAACACAGGTGGCGGAATGGGATCCCCAGGTGGATGGGCGGAGGGGGTGACCCACCAGCATGGCCCCCAGGGTTTTGACGAAGGTGGGGGTGAGCCACCAGGTTGGAGGAGGGTCAGGAAAGTCCCCAGTGGCAGGATGGAGTTGGGGTGGTAGAGGTAATGTGATGCACCAGGGTGGTTCCCAAGGAGGGAGTGGAGGTGACTGACCCAGCAGGTGGGAGGGGCCCAGCAGGTCTGTGAGGATGTGGGGTGACCCCATGGCCCACTCTGCCCCCAGATCTCTTTGAGTACAAGTTCATCAACAGCCGGTTGGTGAACAGCACGTTCCTGCACAACAAGGAGGGCTGCCAGTTGGACTTCAGCGACGACAACAACGCCTACATGATCTACTTTGTCAGCTTCCTGGGCACCCTGGCTGTGCTCCCTGGAAACATCGTCTCGGCCCTGCTCATGGACAAGATCGGCCGCCTGCGCATGCTGGGTGGGCAGTGGGACAGGCTCGGGGTCTGGTCTGCCTTTGGCTGGGGTGGGGCTGGGGGATCCTGGAGGTGCCTTCCAGCCCAAACCAGGCTCTCGATCTTCTTGACCCACCTCCCACCTGCTGGGTGACTTCATCACCATCACCTTTTGGGGACTACCCCAGTGGGTCACCCCAGCTCCATCACCCCTTTGGGGACCTTCCTGATCCTCCTCCCACCCGCTGGTCACCTCCATCTCTGTTGATCTCTTGGGGACCTCCCTGTCCCTCCAGGGGAGTCATGGTGGGTCACCCCCATCTCCATCTTCCTTTTGGGACTGTCAGCCCCCCAGTCCCACCTCCTGTCTCAGTTTCCCTGTGCTCTGACATGTCCACGTGTACCCCAGCCGGCTCCAGTGTCATGTCCTGCGTCAGCTGCTTCTTCCTGTCCTTTGGGAACAGTGAGTCTGCCATGATTGCGCTGCTCTGCCTCTTTGGGGGGGTCAGCATTGCCTCCTGGAATGCGCTCGACGTGCTCACCGTGGAGCTGTACCCCTCTGACAAGAGGTGGGGGCCTGGAACGGAGGTTTTGGGTGCAAGGAGTGAGGTTTTGGGTGCTGGGTGGGAGGTTTTGATTGCCAGAGGGGATGTTCTGGGTGCAGGGTGGAAGGATTTAGGGGCTGGGTGCCAGGTGTGGAGGTTGTTGGATGTCAAGTGGGAGGTTTTTGGGTGCTCGGGGCAATATTTTGGGTGCTAAGTAGAACCGAGTTTGGGTTCCAGGTAATGCATGTGGGTCCTGGTTGGGAAGTTTTGGATGCTGTGTGCCAGACCTGAGGTATCAATTGCTGGGTACAGGTCTTGGGGTGCTGAGTGCCAGGTGTGGGTTACCAGCTGCTCGGTACCTGTTTCTGGGTGCTGCCGGGTACTCATTTTGGAGTGCTGGATGCACATTTAAGGGTTTTGAGTTCCCATTTTGGCATGGCTGGTGCCCATTTCAGGCTTCTAGGTGCCTGTTTCAGGGTGCCACCCGCCCTCTGCAGGTGCCCCCTGAGGCTAGGTACCCACGCCTACCCCTGGGGGTGCCCCCACCAACCTCGGCCCTCTCCATCCTCCCCAGGACGACGGCGTTTGGGTTCCTGAACGCGCTGTGCAAGCTGGCAGCCGTGCTGGGCATCAGCATCTTCACGTCTTTTGTGGGCATCACCAAGGCCGTGCCCATCTTGTTTGCCTCAGCCGCGCTGGCCCTCGGCAGCTCCCTGGCCCTCAAACTGCCTGAGACAAGGGGGCAGGTCCTGCAGTGATGGGGGACTGGGGGAGAGGGACCCCCCCCTCCCCGGGGCACCCCCCAAATCCAGCGTTTTCCCCCCTCGTGCCCCTGGGATTAGTCGCGTTAGACACTGTGAAATGTCTTCTTGGAGCATTTGGGATCTTTTTCATTTGCACTTGGACCCCCCCCCAGATCCCCCTGTACCTCCAAAACCTCTCTCAAACACCCCCTCAAACTCCCCCCTGGCCCCCCCCCCAAAACTGCCCCCCAACTCCCTGACCCCCCTCAACCTCCAATACCCGCCTCAGCCCCCCAATTTCTTTTCTTGGTGTCACCCCCTGTGTGAGATGCTGCTCATTCCTGGGGGGCTGTGGGACAGGAATTAGGGGGGCCCTGGCATCAAGGGGTGATGACATAGGCCCTCTGAACTCCCGTATCTCTATGCATCCCCCAAATCCCTGCTGAGCCAAGGAGGAGGAGGATGAAATCTCTGGGTGTGGGGGGCCCCCTGTGCCTCAGTTTCCCCATCCCTGTGGGGGGCACCTAGCAGGGCCCTCCAAACCCCCCCAGATTTGGAGGGGCATCTGAGGGTGGCCTTTTGGGGAGAAAGAGCCCTTGGGGTGCCTCAGCAATGCCTCAGAAGGTGGGCACAGGATATTGGGGTGCAGGTCTCTGGGGGGTGCAGGAGTTGTGGGTACAGAATCCCCTTGGGGCTGCCTGACAATTTTAGGGTGCCCTCCCTTAAAGCACATGCCCCCCTTCCCCCAGAATGTCCCCACTTCTGGTTGCCCAACTTTAAGGGTGCAAAGCACAGCCCTCCACAGCCCCAGCCCCAGGTCTCATTTGGGGTGCAGCAACGGGGGATCCCCAAAACTGCCAGTTAGTGATTTTTAACTGATTTTTAAAGGATTTCCCCTATTAGAGGGAGGCTGGTGTAGGTGAAGGGGGGTTCGGGGGCTCCCTGCACCTTCTTTTCCTCCTCCCAGCCCCTTTCCCTCCCTGCATCCCATGTCCCTCCCCCACCTCCCCTTTTAACCCCTCCACCACAATATTCCACCTCACCCCCTTTTATGTCCCCCCAGCTCAAAACCACCAGCGGTTTGCAAAGCACAAACAGCCCCTGCCCCCCAAAAAATCGGGGTACAAGGGGGGCCCCAGTGCTGTGCCCTCCTCAAAAGAAATCGGCGTTCAGGGGGGTCCCAGTGCTGTGCGCCCTCAAAACCTGGGGTTTGGGGTGGTCCCCATGCTCTGCCCCACCCCTGAGCAGCCCCCCAGGGCTGGGCAGGGCTGGTCAGAGCCACCTGGGAGTCGTCCCCC
>WAAG01070855.1:51233-63966 GCA_013390105.1 Tichodroma muraria | reverse complement strand
GGGGATCGGGGCAGAGCATGATGGCGGGGTGTCACCTCCATTACTTCTGTCCCCTCCCAATTTCAGGCTCCGTCTGCTGCGCTGACATCGGCGTGGGGGTCCCAGGAGCCCCGTGCTGTTCCTCGGGGGCTTCCGCGGCCGTCACTGCCGCCTCCTCCCCGCCCCCACGGCGCTGCTCCTGCTTGGAGCCCCCCAGGCACGGGGGCGCGGGGGGGGCGCGGGGGGCACTCTGCCACTGCTGGGGGGTGCGGGCGATGACCTGAAGGGCGTGCAGGGGCCCGGCCAGCTCCGCCCGCAGCGCCTCGTGCACCAGGCGGTGCCGCTGCAGCAGGGGCAGCCCCGCGAAGCGCCCGCTCACCACCAGCACCCCGAAATGCGTCTCGGCGCCGGGGGGGCCCCCGTGGCGGGGGGAGTCGTCCCGCACCTCCAGGTGCGTGGGCTGTAGGGCCGCCGTCAGCTTGGCGCGGATGGTGCGGGCCAGGGGCCCCCCCGCGCCCCCCATGGTCCCCCCAGCGGCCGCCAGGAGGGGACCCCGCATCAGAGAAGGGCTGCAAGAGAGGGGGAATTTGGGGGGCTGCGGGGAGAGAGGCCTCCAGGCCCCCCGGGCGGCCGCTGAGAGAGGAGCCGGCATCGGAGGAGTCTGG
Source organism: Tichodroma muraria (assembly GCA_013390105.1). Classification (NCBI taxonomy): domain Eukaryota; kingdom Metazoa; phylum Chordata; class Aves; order Passeriformes; family Sittidae; genus Tichodroma; species Tichodroma muraria. The sequence continues at coordinate 63,322 of WAAG01070855.1, read as the reverse complement.
GGAGGAGTTTGGGGGCGCTGAAAGGGACAAGAGGCTCGAGGAGAGGGCAGTGGGGGGGGACAGGGATTGAGACTGAGAGGCTCTGGAGAATCCCACACCGAAAGCGGGGATGGCAGGACGGGGGCACATGGAGTAGCACGGGGCGATGAGCTGGGGGCGTTCTGCCGGCTTAGCCGCTGTTCCTGTGGACGGCGGAAGGGGAACAGGGGGTGCCGGGGGCGGCGAGTCTGGGGAGCTCTGCGGGACCAGCGCCTGCCCCGGGAATAGCGGAGGGCAACGCAAGGGGTGTCCCGGCCGGTTCCGGGGTTCCGGGCTCGGAGCCCTGGAGGGGTCTCAGCAGAAGGGAGNCCGCTCCTTTCACAGGACACCCCCCGCGACCACCAGACCCTCCCGCAGTCCCCGATCCCCCTCGGACCCCCCTGGTCCCCCGCGGGCCATCCCGGCCCTCACCGCCCGCTCCGGTCACGCCGCCCGGGATCGCCCCGCCGCACTCACGTGACGCCCGCGGAGCTGCAGCACGTGACCCACCCTGCCCAATCTCCGCCGCGAAATCCGGGGCCGGCGTAGGCCCCGCCCCCTACGCACGGATCTCACGCCCTCTTACAGGACCCGCCCCTCTATCCTCATATGGGTTCAGTGGGCGGAACCGGAGCTGTGGGGGCGGAGCCATGTGTCCACGGGGGGACGCGGGAGGCAATTTTTCCAGGTTCATCCTGATTTTCCTAGTTTTGTCCTGATTTTTCCATATTCACCCAAATTCTTCTATATTAACCCTTATTTTTCCATATTCACCCATATTTTTCCAGCATCGCCCTCATAAGTTCCAGATTCACTCTTATTTTTCATGTTTCTCCTCATTTTTTCCAGATACACCCTTATTCTTTTCCTGATTTGGTTTAGAATTTTTTTTTCTTTTTTTTTTTTTTTTTTCCGTACACAGGAAGATGGGGGGAGAGGCAGGGATGAGGGAGGTCCAGGCAGGGGGGTCCTGCCAGCCTCGCCCCAGCCCTGCTGCCACTTCCGGCGTGCGGATGCCACCTCCTGGTTTTGCGTCCCCCGCAGTCCCTGTTAACCCAAAGAGGCGCAGGGGCTGCTGGTGGTCGAGTATCCCAGGGGATTCACCACCCAGCATGGCATCATTGGAGACCTCTCAGGGTCTCTCCACAGAGCTCAGGAGTGTCCAGCTCCACCTGCTCCTGGATTTTTTAGCCCCCAGCTGCCCGGCTCCAGAGCAGGTGCTTGGGGATGGGATTTATCCTCATGCCAGTGTCCTGGGAGATATCACAGTGGTGGGATCCTGTGGAATTTGGTTGTACCTTTGAGCCAGGTGGTTCCTTGTCCACTCCTCTTAATGTCTTCCAGGCATAGGAAAGAGATATCCAGTTCTCCCAATATCTGTCCCTCTCCAGGACCTCCCAAGTTCTCCAGGGGACGGAGAGGGGAAGCTCTGGAATGGAGAATCCCAGAGGAGAAGTGTCACTGGACACCACTCTCATCTCCATGGGTTTTCCCATCTCTCTGCTCGAAGACCCAGGAGGGGAGTGATCACCTGCTGGGGCGCACACTGCCAAGTGCTGATGGAATGGGAGCCTCCTTGGATTTCCAGCAGCACTTCGCGTTCCCAGCCTGGTTGTTTCTCCCAGAGCCTGGAGAAACCTCAGGGTGGGCAGCTCTTGAGGGACTCTATGTCGACCTTACCCAACCCTTGTGTATGTGGTTGGGAAGTCTTGGCTCTCCCTGCCTTCTCCCTTCCCCTCCCCACTGGAATTCGCCTTTTGGGATCAAAAATCCTACCAGCTATTTTTAAAGTGCTGTTGGAGCCCACTCAGCTCCTGCTCTCAGTGACAGATCCGGCTGTCAGAATCTTCAGCTGTTTTTTGCTCCCTCTGCTCCAAGCCCGGGTGGCAACAGCCGGGATTCCCTTCTCATTCCCACCCGGAGCCAGACCCAGGCCAGGGACCAGGATTTTCCTCTGGAGGGTCTAGGGGGATTTGGTGCCCATCCCGTGGCATTTGCTGGGGTAAGTGGAGTGCTGGGATCTTTGGCAGAGGTGGGGGAATGCAGGAATAGGATTTATGCCAAGCATGGCATGGAAAGAAGAGTGCATCCTTTGAGATTGATTGTGCACATGGAAAAGAAGAGGGATCCACTCTTCCAGCTCTCTGGCAAATGCTGCTTTCCCCAAATACTTCTCTTCCCACCCCAGTCCCAGTGCTGTAGCTCTCCTGTGCTCAGGTGGGCGCTAGGCTTTCCTCCCTGCAGGGCAGAGCCAGGTGTGGAAAACAGCAGGAACTTGGTTTAGGAGGCAGGAGGCTTTCCTGAATGTGTTCCCAAAGGGATTTGTGGGTGCTGTAATGCTGAGGGACCAACTTCCCATCCCTGTCCTCCTCCATGGCCTCTGGTCCATGGAATGGACCTGAAAAATCCTGGTGTGGACATCCCTGACCATTCCTCCTTGCAAGGAACAGGGGCTGGTGCAGCTACTTCCTGCACCTGTGTAGCTGGGATATTAGGAGCGCAACCAGCATGGTCTGGCAGTCATCGATCCCTAGGGAGATTGGCCACCAATCCCTGGGGACACTGGTCATCGATCCCTGGGGACATTGGCCAACTTTGACCTGTGCTGTGTTTGTGTTCAGGACTTGGCTGTGTTCCGGGAGGGGAGGCTGTGAGAGAAAATGCTGGAAAAGTATTCCCTGTCAGGAAACATCCCATTCCCTATTGGACACATCCCACAGGGAAAAGCATGGTGCTTTTCCACAGGGACTCACTCCTGGGAGGTGCAGGTAGGGGCCTTCCAAGGAGGAAAACCCATGGAGCTCCAGGGAAACTCCCATGGGTGACATGACCCCACAGTCCCCAGGGTTTGGGGGCTCCCACCTCCTCCTGGAGCTCCTGTGCTCCACCTTCTCCTCAGTCCGGCTGTTGTTCCCAGCTGGATCAGAGCCCAGCTAAATTTAGGACGATCGATTTCAACCCCTGCCTCTGCCTCGCAGGGGAAAGGACGGAGCAAATGTGGCCAGGGACGAAGAGCCACGGGGAGCTCCACTCCTTGGCCCCTGGACGGGCTTGTGGAACCCCAGATTTTATCCAGCTGGGAGGCCGTGGAGGAGCCCAGGGAGGCTGGAATTTTCCTGGGTCATCCTGTGGGTCTCTCTGGCTGCCACTTGGGGCAGAGCTTGTGACAAGGACACCCATGTGTCCCACAGGGAAGGAGCTCCCAGCACTGGGAGCCAGATTGTTTCCTGAGGAGGCTGGTACAGGTGAGTGGGGCAGTGGAACAGCAGGAATGAGGGTCCAACGACATTGCTGGCACCCAGGGATGCTTCAGGCTCTGATCCCATGTGTGGTATCCCAATAGCGAGGAAGGAGTGAAATGCTTAGCACCACCACTGTGAAGAAACAGCTCATGCAGCACCAGGGGAGGTTTGGGTTGGATATCAGGGAAAATTTCCTCATGAAAAGGGTGGTCAAGCCCTGGCACAGGCTTCCCAGGGCAGTGGTGGAATCACATCCCTGGAAGTGTTCAAAGCTGTGTGGATGTGCCACTTGGGGACAAGTGGTGGTCTTGGAAGTGCTGGGTTGGACTTGCTGCTGGCTGCAGAGCCCCTCTTAGTCCTGTCTGCTGGTCTCCCTCCAATCCCACTTCTGGTTCCAGGGCAGCTGCTGAATGAAGCTGGGAGCTGCTGGTGGGTGAGAGACCCCCCAGGCTCTGCATGGATGGGAATGGGGAGACCTGCCCGCAGTAGGAGCCCAGGGCAGCTGGAAAACTCCGGCCTCTTCCTCCGAGCTTTCCTGCTCCTTTTCCTCTGCAGGCATGGTAAGGATCCGCATGGGCAGAGTTGTTCCCTGTAAAAACCAGGAAACAAGTGCTTCCAGGAAGAATTTCCATGAGAATCTAGAGCAGGCTGGATGGTGGGAGGTGGTGGGGAGAGGAGAGGCTGCCCTTCCCCACCCCACCCCATCCCATCCCCTCTCCCAGGGAGCCATCCTGTCTCTCCCAGTCTCTTCGCAGTGCAAGATCCTACGCTGCAACTCAGAGTACGTGGCGGCGACGCTGCACCTGCGTGGCCCCGACCGCAGCCCCGCATTCTGCACTGCGCTCCGCTCCTACTCCCTGTGCACCCGGCGCACCGCCCGCACCTGCCGCGGGGACCTGGCCTTCCACTCTGCTGTGCATGGCATTGAGGACCTCATGATCCAAAACAACTGCTCCAAGGAAGGGCCCACAGCCCCACCACGGCCCCGGCTCCCGGCCCCCAATCCCCATGGCTTCGAGTCACTCGACATTTGCGATTACGAGCGGAGTTTCTTCTACAAGCATGGCCGCCCCCCTGGTTTCCAGCACTGTGCTGCCTTTGGGGACCCTCACATCCGCACCTTCCACGATGACTTCCACACGTGCCGGGTGGAGGGCTCCTGGCCGCTCCTGGACAATGACTACCTGTTTGTGCAAGCCACCAGTTCTCCAGTGACGAAGGGGTCCAATGCAACAGTCACCAGCAAGGTAATATTAGTGCACAGGCTGGGCAGCAAATACAGAGTCATGGCACCTCCTATACTTCCCAAAATCCTTGGAACCACTTCAAACCCAGGGGGGGATGAGGAAGGAGGGACAACAGTGGTAAAGGTTGTTGAGGGGACCCTCAAAAAGTCCCGTTGCTGTCAGGTGACTGTGTGGTCCGTGGGGTACCTGAAGGAATCTTGCTGGGTTTGGCTCCACCTGAATTTTCCATTGCTTAAATGGTGTTAAAAAGAGAAGGAAAGAAGGAAAGATTGTTGTTATCCCAAAAGAACTGTGGCAAGGATGGTTTGAGAATGGATAGGTGGAGTGGGACCTGCATCCTGGGATACCCTGAACACCTGGGATGGGGCCATGACCACCATGCTCATCCCCCTCCTCCCCTGCTCCCCACAGTTGACCATCATATTCAAGAACATGAAGGAATGCATTGACCAGAAGGTCTACCAGGCTGAGCTGGACAACGTCCCAGCAGCCTTCCAGGACGGCTCTGTGAATGGAGGGGTGCGTCCGGGTGGGAGCAGCCTGGTGATCTGGGAGCGCAGTCCCGGCCGCCACGTGGAGATCCGTGCCGCCTACATCGGCACCACCATTGCCGTGCGCCAGGCTGGCCGCCAGCTGTCCTTCTCCATCCGTGCTGCCGAGGAGGTGACCCGGGCTTTCACGGAGGAGCAGGACCTGCAGCTGTGCGTGGGCGGCTGCCCCCACAGCCAGCGCATGTCCCGCAGCCCCCGCGGGCGCAGCCGCGTCCCTGCGGAGACAGCACGCGCGCTCTGCCGGGAGATGCTGCCCGTGGAGGATGTCTACTTCCAGTCGTGTGTCTTCGACGTGGTGACCTCGGGGGACACCAACTTCACCATGGCAGCGCACGGGGCGCTGGAGGATGCCCGGCTCTTCCTGCCCGATGCCGAGAAGCTCCACATCTTCCAAGCTGGGGGGGGCTGTCCGCTCACCTCTCCATCGTCTATCCTCCTCCTCTTCCTCCTCCCCTGTGGACTTTGGGCTGTTTTGTTGCACTTTTAACCCTTGCCTGCTCCGTAGGGAACCCGTGAGAGCTGCTGGCTCCAAGGTGCAGCCAGGAGAGATTGGTCACCTTAAAAGAGGTGTCTCCACAGCCAAAAGGAATCAGAGACCCAGGAGAGGGGAGAGATGAACCCCTGGTTTGCACCCACTGGTCTCACATGGATGGTGCAGCTGCTCCCAGCTCCTCTCCTGAAGGCAGATCCAATTTTTTCTGTTCCATTCTGACATGTTCCTTTTCCCCTAAGGATGTGACTGCAGTGCATCAAAGAAAAATAAACCCCCTGGGTTAGAAACCCCCTCTGTCCCTCAGAGCCTTTCCATAATTCACTTCCCACCCTTCTCCCGGTGTTAATCCAGCAGAATTCTTCTCAGGAACCCTACAGATCCAGAAATAAGACTCAAAGCCCAAAACCCATTTTTTAGCAGTAAAAAATTGGGTTTTTTTAATGGATTTGGGACCCTTCACTCAGCTGCTCCCAAAGCAGAGCAAGGCCACAAATCGGTTTGGGGAGCATTGTGACCAAGAGGGAGACTTTTGATTAGAAATTAGCCAGTTTTGTCCATATGCTCCTCTTCCAGGATAAATAACAAGTGGATCTCCAGCAGTGGGAGCTGTGGAGCTTGAGACCTCCTAAATCCCAGGCCACTGTTGCTATTTTCTCTTGTTTTCTTGGCACCTGTTGTGGACTCAATTTAGCCGGGTCTGGACTTGGGACCGGTGTCAGGTTTCAGGGAGGACAAAACACCCCTTGGGAATTCTCTCCCTTGGGCCCAGATTCTCTGTCATGGCTCAAATCCAACCCAAACTGGTGCTTTCGCTTGGAAAACAGAATTCCTGATGGCAAAGAGCCAGCTGGGCACACAGATGGACAGGGCATTGCCCCATGGAAGGTGCAGAACTGCAGAGGGGAGGACAAATTTTACATATTTCAGAGGATTTCAGTAAAGCAAATGGAGCTTTTACTTTTACAGGAAACAGGACAAATCTTTTCCATAGGGAGGTCTTTCCTTTGTTTTTAATAAAGTATTAAAAACTTGGCCATCCCTGTTCCACAGAATTGCAGGAAGGGTTGTGGAGATGAGGGGAAGGGAATTGCAGCCCCTCCAGGCATGGAGGCTCCATCAAGGGAGCTTCTACAATTCATGTTTCAATGCATCCATGGGGTTTTCTCTCTCTTTATTCTTTTGTGCCAAGAGCACAAAGAATACATAGGAAATAATTTCATGGATACTATGGCAAATTCCCCCTCAGAGGTGTGCTTGGAGCACACAGTGACGAGCAGGAGACCTGCTCCATGTCTTTTTACCCTGCTCCTAGTAATCCCTGATGGGTTTGACATTAAAGGGGTCTATTTTTGAGTCCCCATTTCCTGTCATCTGTCTCTTCATGTCTTTGGGCGGCAGTGGCAGATGAGGATAATAATATCTCCTTCCTCCCCTGCTCCTTTGACTCTGGAGCTTTGGGTGGATGAAATGAAGCAGGAATGAGGAAAGGAAAGCAGGCTGCTTCCCAATGTGCTCCACATGTCCCTTTGGAAAGAAAATCATCTGGGAAGGAATAAAATCCTCTGTGGGGGGATAAAATCCTCCATGGGGAGAGTGTCCTCCATAGGGATAAAATCCTCTGTAATTTATCCCTCCATAGGGATAAAATTGTCAGGAGCAGCATTGGTAGTGCTGGAGCTCCTGGTAGAAATGGGATGGATTTGTTGATGCAAAACCTAATTGTCCTTTTGTTGTTGGCCAGTAGAGCCATTCAGCAAGAATTCCACAGGGAAAGGAGGGTTCCCAATGGAACTAGACTTTCCCTCCTCCTGAACAGCCCATCACCTGCACCACCAGGACTGGGCCTGGCGCTTTCCTTGCCAACCCTTTCTTAGGAGCCACCTCTGAAATTTAGAGCGCAGCTCCCAAACTGAAAACTTCCAGGAATTCTGAAGACATGCACCTGATTAGGAGAGCTCTGGTTCCAGGTTTGAGGCTTGGCAGCTCCACCTGATCCAGAGTCACACCAGGAGTGGCCCAACACGGACACTTCTGACAGCTGGATTACAACGTGGAGGAGCTGTTACTGATGAATTATGGAATCATTAAGGTTGGAGAAACCTCTGAGATCATTAATCATTAACCCTCCCTCAGCACTGCCAAGGCCACTACTGACCCATGACCCCAGGCACCACATCCACTTGTTTTTGAACACATCCAGGATGGTGCCTCCACCATTGCTCTGTTCCAATGCCTGACATCCGTTCCCATGAACACAATTTCCCAAATACCCAACCTAAACCTTCCCTTGAGGCCTCTTCCTCTGCTCCTGCCCCTTGGGAGACCACCCTGAACTCCTTCAGCTCTAACTACGCAGGCTGGGCACCTGGATGCTGAAGTACCCAAAGTGGGCTCCCATCGGGGCTGGATGGAGTGGCTAAGGTGGTTTTGAGCAGGTGACATCAGCCAGGGAGGGAAAGGGTCGATCCAAAGTCCGCTGACGTCAATGGAAACACGCTTGTTGACATCAACAGCTTGGATTGGTGCCGGTGTTCTGCTCCTTTATTCGGGGTGGGGGAAGAGGTCTGTTCTCTGCCTCAGTGTGCCTCTGAGAGACCTCATGTCTCCTTTGTGCTGAGGAGGAGCAGCGTGGAATAATTTGGGAATGGGCCAGGACCATCTCACACTTGGCATATTGTCCCCACTTCACTGCACCCCCGCCTGGCTACAGCTCAGGTTTGAGGCTCTGCCGGCTGTCCAGAGAAGGTGCTGGCCCTGTGACAGAGGAGGTGATGGTCTGTGACAGAGGGAGATGGTGGCCCTGTGACAGAGGTAGTGGCCCTGTGACCTACTGTGACACCCCCATACCTGCCCTGACCAGAGCCAGAGCTGCAGCCCCTCCGTGAGCTGCTTTGGGTGGGCCAGGTCACCTTGTCCAGGGAGCGTTGACCAAAGTCCCTTCCTCCAGGGGACGAGACTCTGAGTCACAAGGCCCATCTGAGGTGGAGATGCTCAGAAGATACCTGGGACACCATCCCTATAGGTGTTCACAGCCAGGAAAGTTCACAACAGCAAAGGAATAAGGAAATTTTTCTCCTTCTCAGTAGCCAAGACTGCTCCGAGGCTGTGAGTGAGACTGGGGAATCCAGCCTGGGGAAGAGGAGACCTGGATGGATGGATGGATGGATGGATGGATGGATGGATGGATGGATGAATTCTCTGCCATTCCTGGGAAAGCCTCTAGATGTCTGCAGAACCTAGCACACAGGAAGGGCTCTGGCACAGTCGGAGCTCCAGAGTGCCAGGATGTCCATCCTCACCCCAATCAACTAGGAATCACAGGATTCCACATTGGTTTTGGCTGGAAAAGACCTTAAAGATCATTTTTCTCATGGCAGGGACACCTTTCAGAGACCAGATGGCTCCAAGTCACACTACTCTTCCTCAAGCTTGACACTCCCAGCTCTTGCTCACCTCCTTGGAGCAGTTTTGGCTGCTGAAAAGGAGGAAAAATTCTGTATTCCTTTGCTGTCTGAGGGGCTCCAGGGCTTCTGCCAGCAGCCGGGGGAAGTCCCTCTCTTCCGGCTGGAGTGGAGCTGATGTCACTGCCTCTTCCTGCCAGAGCAGATGACAAACACGGGACTTTGCAGACCCAAGATCTGAATTCCTCCTTGTTTATGGATGGCTGAGCTCTTCTGGAGCCTTATCTTCCCCTCCCTGCTCCAAAAACACCCTCTGGGCAGAAAACAGGGGAAGAAATCCTACCTGGATGAAGAACTGCCAGGCAGGGGGAGCTTCCACATCCCGGTCTTCAGTGGGAGTTGGAGAAGTGGGACTTCAGGGGGGAAATCCTGCTATGCAAGCCCTGAGAGGACTTGCCCCCGCTCAGAGATGGGAAAAGGGGATCCTGATCCCTGTCCCTGGAGAATCTCAAACATGGGGGTCAAAAGCTTCTGCTGGGGACAAAACAGCAAAAAAGGGGAATTTTTGGGAATCCCTTGTGAGAATCTGCCCTGGGAGCTTTCCAAGTCATTCCTAGAAGATCTCTGAGGAGTGTCAAACCTCTGTACCTGGCGATCCTGAACAGCTGAGCATTCTCTGCCTCCAGCCAGGCACCAGAGACCTTCCCTCCCCCCCCCCCAAACCACTGCTGGGATTTAGGAACTGTCCTGGCCTTGCTCTGGAGCCTCCACTCCTGAAAATCCTCAGTGTGGGACAAGCAGCTGCTTTCCAGGAGCCACCCCAGTCCCAGAGTCCCTTGTTTTCCAGCTGGGCTCCTTTCCCAATGTTCCTGGTACACAAACAACTAGAGGAAATGCCTTTTCCACCCCAGCTCCCAACTGCACACCCGGGACACTCTGTCCCCACGCTCAAGCCATTGTGGATCCCTCCCCGTCCCTCTCTCCCCCCTCCCAGCCTGGAATATGCTGGAAGAGGCCATATAAGGTGAGAAACATGGAGCAAACAGCCCATAGAAGCTGCAGGGCTGCTGGCACCCTCTGGCTTCACAGCAATCCCGACTGGATACTGCTTGTCTGATAGCAAGGACAAAGGCCAGGCTGTCACAGGAGCAGCGTGGCTTCTCCTGGCAACCAATCTCGATCTCCTAGAGCAGAAAAACACGGATCTTATCAGCACCAGGAGCTGTGCTGGTGAAAACAAGTCTGTGCCAAGCCCAATTCCTTCCCCAGGACCCACCCAGAGCTCAGTGAGTCACCTCAGGGCCCATTTTCTTGCTCTGTGGCTTTGGAAGTGGGTTATTCCCAGGCTGTTAGTCACTCTGTCCTGGCCATCTCTTTCCCCTGGCTAAGAGCTCCGGGAAAAGGAATGGATCCTGCCGCTCTCTCCATCCATCCACCTTCAGCGGTGGAAATGAGGGTGGGGGGTCCTCTGAGCCCCACAATCCCATGGGCAAGCAGCTTGGAGGGGGATGAATGCCTTGAATAACAGTTAGTGAGAGCAGGAGGTTGTCCCTGCCCAGAACTGGTGATTTTTCTCCCGATTTTCTTGTTTTTGAAAGAGATTTGACACTGGAAAAGTTTGTTTTTTACAAGTGAAAACCTCACAGTGTTCCCGACCCCCCAGATCCATCCAGGGGTGCTGCTGGTGTGAGAACACCTCCTGGAGCAAGTCTGACCCCCGAGGGAACTCTGGCAGCAGAGAGCGGGGAGGGATTGCCATCGGATGCAGGGCAGGGGAGGAAAGGGCAGCACTGACTGACAAGTCTGGAGGAATTTAGGGAGAATTTGGGGTGTGGAACATGACTTGGATCAAATCCTTGACAGGCTCCTTGGCGTGGTGCTCCAAGGCCCTTTGGCTTTGCTGGAACGCGTCTAAGCAGCCCTAGACTGGGGACGACTCCGATGGGAACTGGAGAGGGAGAGCGTAAACATGGCTCTGACAGGAGTATCAGCACAGATCTAAGGGGTCAAATATCCCATGGCAGGGAAGGCTGGAATAAGCTCCCCACCTTTCACCAAATTAGAGCAAATCCCTAATTCTCCATTAATCCACCACCTTTTTCCTAGTGGGAGACAATGGAGACCAGAGGAAAAAAGGTGCAATTCCTCCATTCTGCACCAAACCACAGAATAATTCCCTGTCAAGGAGGATTTCTGTCCTGCGGTTTGGCAGGAGAACAGTTTATGCCCCACGGTTTATCCAGCGCTTTATCGGTTTATATGATCAGGTGTGAATTAACTCTGGGGGAAGGAGGCAATGGAAGGGCAGGAAAAGTGCCAGGAACACTCGGACAAACAACCTCTGAAGGACAACTCCAAACAAAAACNTCCCATTGCTCCAGTGCTGGGTCACTCCATGAGTATTGTTCTCCTGTTTCCTCTGCTCCCAGCACTTTCCTGAGCTGGGAAAGCACTAAGGGCTGGGAAAAAAGGGGGGAAGAGCCAGTTCCTGTCCTGGAGTAATGCTGACCCAGGGAGTTAAATCAGAGGGTTTCTTGGAAGCCAAAAGTCTCCTGGAGGGGCTGAGGGGGAGGCAAAATGCTGTCCTACTCCCCAGATCCCAGCTGGACGACAGGGCCACGGTTTATGGAATGGATGTGGGTGTTTGCTGCATCTTGGATCAGTGTTTGGGAGGGCTATTTTGGGGAAGGAATGGGATGTGTCCCCAAAACAGAGTGGGAAGCAACAAAGGTGGTGGAAACACTCCCACAAACACACCACAAAGAGGGAGGGAACCCCTAAAGTCAAGCTTTGCTGCTGAACCCCTAAACTCACCCTTATTTACCCCAAGTAAAGGGGGGAGTGTGTAGGGGGCAAGAATACCACCGAGGGGGCTGATGGTACCCCTCAGGACCAGCTGAAGGAATTCCAGGGGATGGGGGCTGTGGAAGCAGCAGAGAGGGGAAAATCCTGCCCAGAGGAGTTCGATCAGTCACGTTCGATCCCGTACCCCAAATCCGCCCTTATTTACCCCACTTAAGGGGGTGGGTTCACCGCGGGGGTTGAAGGCTCCCCGGGGGGCGGGCAGTGGAGGCGCCCCCAGGCTGCCCTGGTTGAAGAGGAGTCTGAGGAAGGGGGTGAAGGCCCCCCCCCCCCCC
>WAAG01070855.1:30482-45190 GCA_013390105.1 Tichodroma muraria | reverse complement strand
GGGTGGGGGGGTGGGCTGGTCAGAGGGGGGCCAGGGCACGTCTGTGGATTCCCCATCACACCAAAGCCCACCCCAAAAGGCACGACCTCCCCGCTGGGGACACGGCCGGGGGTCCCCCAGAACTGGGGGGGGCCCGCGACTGGACCACCGGCGCCACCTGGTGGTGGTGCAGAATATGATGGGCAGACAGGAAGGGGCAGGGGACCCCAATGTCCCCGAGGAATAAGAGCGTCTCTGCTTCCAGGTGGGGAGGTGAGGGAGTCCCCATCGTCCTGGAGAGGACCCCTGCTAACTGGGGCGGGGGTGATGGGGTCCCCTCCGTGGGCAGGGCAAAGGGTCCCTGCTGTGCGAGGGGGGTGGGGGAGTCCCTGCTTTCAAGGGTGTCGCCGCCACTGCAAGATGGTCTCCCCTCTTGCGGTTCCCCACAGCCTAGGGGTGCATGCTCTCGCAGGTACCGGTTCGCGGGGTCAGTACACTGCCTCATCACCATTATCATCGCTGTCAGGGCCGAAGCTCTCCCCATTGTCAAAGTAGGACAGGACGTAGTCAGTCTCCTGAGGTGGGACACAGGGGGAACATGGTGGCACTTGGGGATGTTCCCACCCCACTAACCTCCCCAGGATGCCCCCCTTTCCACCTCTTCGTGCTCCTCCTCATCGTACTCTTCCTCCTCCTCCTCCTTTCCCTCTTCTTCCTCCTCCTTCTCCTCTTCCTCCTCTGATGTCACCTCCTCCTCCTTCTTCTCGAGGCTCTGAGTGGGTCAGGGGAGCGTTACCGGGGGGAGACACGCCAAAATCCAGCCAGTGGGGACACCCCCACCTTCACCTCACTACCTCCAGCTTCTTTATAGTCTCCTCCTTGTCAACTGCCACGTGTTGCTTGGGGATGAGGGGAGCGGTCCCTGGGGGGCACAGGGGACTGTCAGTCCCCTGGGGAAAGAAGGGGGCATACAGGGTGTGGGCAGGACGGGGTCACTCACTGCCTTTCCGTAGCTGCCGTACCCGGATCTTCAGCTCCCGTGGGAGCCGCCTCCAGTCTAGGGGGCAAAATGTGTCCAAGTGTGAGCTTGGTCAGCCCCCCAGTCAACCCCACGTCCCCCCTCATGTCTCCCCACCTGGGTTCCAGTCGATGGCGTTGTCCATAGGGCTGGAGAGCTGGTACTTGTCTGAGTAGCGCTCGATGTCTGCGGGGGCAGCAGGGGGAATGTGGGGGAACACTCTGGGAGGACTTAGAGGACACCCACCCCCAGGGACACCTGTGGGAACCACGTGGGGATGGGTGATGGCATGAGGTGATGCAGCTCGGGGAATAAAATGGGTGGAATAAAATGGGAGGTCTGGAGGGTCCCGACCTGGTGGGGTAGGGGGTGAGGGGGCTGAGGGGGGTGACAGAGCGGGAAAAGCCATGGAGCAAAGAGTGGAGGGGACAAGGGGATTGGGATAGACTCCCGTTCAAACCCATTCCCACCCCTCCTCCTTACACGGGCATACAGGAGGGTCAGGATGCACACCCCCAGCCCACAGTACCTCTGCGGGGTGCCCCCGGTTTGACGAAGTAGGGGAGACCCCTCATAGCCCTGCGCAGCTCCTGCTTCAGGGCCAGCATGTACTCGCCCTCCTCGCCCCCGGGCAGGGGCGCGGCGCGGCGCTCCAGGGCCTGGGTCGGGGGCACGGATGTGATGAGCGTATCAGTGCTCAACCCCCGAGGGGCCTCCGGGCCCCCAAACCCCCGCAGGACTCACCGGGAAGAGGGGCGAGGGCTGCAGCGTGGGCGGGGGCAGCGCGTCCCCCTTCCCGATCCCCACGGCCTCCACGTTAAACGTCATCTGTCCCCGACCCCGGCCGCGGCCCCGGCCCGCCATGCTGAGCCCTGGGGGCCGCTGGGGACCAGGTGGGCACGGTGACACCTCCATCCAGCTCTCCCCTGACCGATCCCGGTCATGCCCCAAGTCCCGTCCCCGTCCTTTCCCTCCTCCCCGCGGTCTCGCTCCCCAACCCAGCTCCTCCCTCGGTCCGGTCACGGTGCCTTTCTCACTCACTCGATCCGGTTGTCCCCCCGGCCCTGATTATCCCCCGTCCCGGCTCCTGGTCCCGGCGTTCCCCTCCAGTCCCGGTTCCACCCCAATCTCGGTCCCGGTGCTCCCTGGTGTCGGTTCTTTCCCCTCCCGAAAACAGGTCCCGGTCCTGATCCCAGTCCCGGTGTGTCCCCCTGGTCCCCGTTCCGCATTCCCCATCCCTGTCTCGGTGTCCCGTCTCTGTGCACCACCCAGTCCGATGGCGCCCCCTCGGTGGCCCCCGGTCTCGGTCCCCGTCGCCGTCCCCGCCTCCATCCTCGTTCCTGGGTCCTCCCGCTCGCCCTCCCGGTCCCGATGCCCCCTTGTACCCCCGGTGCCGGTGCGAACCCACCTTGCGCAAGCGCAGTCGCTCCACACGTGGACGCTGCCGCCGCGACCCCGCCCTGCGCACAGGGGGCGGTGCTTGGACGCGAGCCCCACGTTGATTGGCTGATCAGAGCGAGAGGCGGGGCCGAGAGAGGGATCAATGGATGGAGGGGGCGGGAAAAGGGGCTCAAAAGGGGTAAAAAAGGGGATCAAACGGGGTAAGAACAGGGGATCAAAAAGGGTAAGAATAGGGGGATCAAAAGGGGTAAGAAAAAAGGATCAAAAGGTCCCTTGGCTCCCCACGCCCGGACCCCCCAGCCCGTCTGCCCTGGGGTAGCTACACCCCCGGCACTAGGGCCACCCTGGCCCCAAGCCCCGCTATGCTGTGCCCCCAAGTCCCGCTGCCCCAGGGCCCCCAGCCCTACTGTTTTGGAACCCCCAGGCACGCTGCCCCCTGGCCTCCACAAATGTCTGGTGCTCTAGGACCCCTCAGGCCCCTGGACAGTGACCCCCAGCCTTGCTGCCCCATGGCCCTTAGTCCTGCTGGACTGTGACCCCCAGCCCCGCTGCCCCACGGCCCTTAGTCCTGCTGGACTGTGACCCCCAGCCCCTCTGCCCCATGCCCTTAGTCCTGCTGGACTGTGACCCCCAGCCCCGCTGCCTCATGGGCCTCTGATAGTCTCCTGTGCCCCCTAGCTGCTGGTCCCCTCCTCCTCACTCCCACACAGGGCCGGTCGCTGGATGCGCCGTGGGTGATTCATCCTGCTCCAGCCCCCCCCGCGCCGGCAGCTGCCAAAAATAGCGCTGCGGGAGGGGGGGGAACCCTCCACATCACCTCCCGCCCCCCCCCGCCTCACCGGCAGCAGGCCGGGATGGCAGCCACGGGCCGCTGTCCCCAACACCCCCATCCCCAGGGCCGTGGGAACCGGGACCTGGAGCAGAGGGACCCCACGCTCCAGTTGCCACGGTAAAATGGGGATGGAGAGGGGCTAGATGGAGGGTCCCCGCTGTGGAGTGTCCCCACTGCGTGGGGGGTGATGGGACAGCCCCCAGGCCCGGGCTCGGGAGCGTCTCACTGAGGGGACTGAGGGGACTGGGAAGGTGGTGGATTCTCCCCCATTTTCCCGGCTGGTCGGAATGGGATGAGCGGCCGTCGCCATGGGAACCGTGCAGGCAGGGATGGAGTGTGGACAGGGATCTGGGCACCGGCAGGGATCGGGGTACGGGCAGGGTATAGGAGTACAGGTAGAGGCTGTGGGCAGGGGAAGCAGGTGGGTCAAAGGGAGGAGAGGGAGGAGGATGAGG
Organism: Tichodroma muraria; assembly: GCA_013390105.1. Classification (NCBI taxonomy): domain Eukaryota; kingdom Metazoa; phylum Chordata; class Aves; order Passeriformes; family Sittidae; genus Tichodroma; species Tichodroma muraria. Next base: position 41,505 of record WAAG01070855.1, on the reverse strand, counting down.
AGGGGGTGCAGGAAGGGATTTGAGGAATGTGAGAGGAACTGCCGGCAGGGGCCAGGTGGGGTTTGTGGGTGCGGGCAGGGGGACGTGGGTGAGGAACACAGGCTAGGGGGCTCGGCCTCGCGGAAACCCTCCCTTGCTGGGGAAACTGAGGCAGGGAGGGGGGGACACTCCATCCTGGAGGACTCCAGGTTCTCAGCCTGTGCACATCCTGGGGGAATCGGGGGTCTGACCCCGCGTCCTACCCCCTTGCAGGGAGCGAGTGCCACCCCTGTCCCTGCACTCTGCTCTGTGAGCCCGGCCATGCCCAGCCCTGACCGCCGCCCCCCCAGCGCCGCGGTGCCACTGGGGCTCCCCATGATCCCGGCGGAAGGTTCGGCGCTGCTGCGCGCCGTATCCCAAGGGAAATTTCGCCTGACCCGGCTGCTTCTGGAGGGGGGAGCCTACATCAACGAAGGCAATGCCGCGGGCACGACGCCGCTGATGGCAGCGTGCCGTGCCGGCTACGCCGACCCGCCCGAGCAGCCGCGGATGGTCCAGTACCTTCTGGAGAACGGCGCCGACCCCAACATTCCCGACAAATCCGGGAAGACGGCGCTTATGCACGCCTGCGCCGAGCGTGCCGGCCCGGCCGTGGCCGCTGTCCTGCTGGCCCACGGCGCCGACCCCAGCGCCCGGGACTACGCGGGCGGCTCCGCGCTGGTTTACGCCCTGGAGCGCGGGGACCGGGAGACGCTGCAGGTGCTGCTGGACGCGTGTCGGGAGCGCGGGCGCGACGTCATCATCATCACCTCGGCCACGTCGCCCTGCGGCACCAAGACCACCCGGCAGTACCTGAACTCGCCCCCATCGCCTGCCCTCTGTGCGTCCCCTTCCCAGGTGCAGGTGCGGGCGGCGGCGTCGCCGGGTGCCAGCTCGAGGGAGGAGGAGCGCGACGTGTTCCGCTTCCCGCCCGCGGCTCCAGGCGCCGCTCCAGAACCGTCCCGGGCGGGGCCCAAGCGGCAGCTGAAGAGGCTCAACTCAGAGCCATGGGGGTTGGTGGTGCCGGGGGTGGAAGGGATGCGGGGACAGTCCGAGGGGACACAGGGAAGCCTAGAGGGGGCACAGGCACCCCCAGAGGGAGCACAAACCTTAGATGAGATACGGGGACCCCTGGAAGGGACATGGAGACCCTTGGAGGGGACACAGAGCCCCTCAGAAGGTTCATGGGATTCCCCTGAGGGCCCACGGGGGCCTGTGGAAGGGACGTCGACCCCCCTGGAGCGGCTGGTGGTGGGGCTGGAGGGGCTGCAGTTGCGCCCGCGCCGGCACAGCGTGGAGGGGCGTGAAGTCTCAGGGCTGCCAGGAGTCACCTGGGCAGAACGGGTGCCTGCTGTCCCCACCCCGGGGCGTTGGGCCCCGGCCCCCGATCTTTCACGGGGCAAACCCCTGCGCCGGGACCCCCCCAACCCTGAGCTAGCAACCCCCGGGCTGCTTCGGCACCCGGCTGGGCTGCTGGAGCGCCGCGGCTCTGGAACGCTTCCCCTCGAGCCCCCCGGGCCGGGCAGGGCCGGGCTGCTCCCCCCGCTGCCTCCCCGAGCACTGCTCCGCCGGCATTCCATGCAGCCGGAGGCCCTGCGGCATCTCGGGGCCTTCTGCGGGGGGCTGGGTTCTGAGCCTGGCTCTTAGGAACCCCCCAGGGATCTGGCAACCTCCCAAGCCCAGGACCCCTTCAGGAAGGCCTCACCCTGGGCAGTGGCACCGTTTGCTCTGAACCCTACTGAGGGTCAACTCTTCCATCCCTCTGTCACCACAAACTCTGAATTTGGGGAGCTGGTGGGTGCATTCCCAACTCCCAGGCCCCCTTCAGTATCCTCCTCCTGCTCCTGCCTAATCTTCCCAGCAGCTTTTTCTCCCAGACCCATTGCTGGATGTCCCCAGGGTCTGGCAATAAAGGCCCAATGTAGCTCAGTGGCTCTTGAGTGGGTGGGGTGGGCACATCTGTGGGCTTGGGACACAGGGGACAGCTGGGGGCACAGCTGGATGCTGGCACAGCCAGACACCAGCACATCTGGGCACAGGGCCCCCACTGGGTCCCCCCAAGCTGCACAGTCGTTGCTTCCTGATGCCAGTTTTAACAGAAAAAAAAAGGTTTTCCAAGACCTAGGTTGTTCTACTGCCAGGCTGTGAGGGATCTCCAGGATCCTTGGGGATCCAGCAGCCTGGATGGGGAGGGATTTTAGGGAAAGAGGCATGGGAGGGGCTTTCTTTAATGAAAGACAAAGAACAAGAAGACAAACTTAGACAAAATCTTGTTATTTAACAGAAAACAAGGAAATTCCTGGTGGGATAAATACGGTGGGAGACTTAGGGACCGTTTGCCTGGGGCATGGAAAAAACTCCCAGGATGTACTGGGAGGGAGGGCTGGGAGGGATCCCCCAAACCTGAGGGAAAACCCCCCAACCCTCAGAAACTGCTGCTTCCCTCATATTTGTCCACTGAAAACAATAAAATTCCATAAACCCCAAATTTCCCCAGGGATGGAGCTGGTTTGGCTCCTTGAGGCTGTGTACAAATCCCAGTTTCCCCCAGTCTGGACTCAGAACACAAACAGGTGAAGGTCTGGATCCATCATCGGCGGCGCCGGTCCGGACTGCGGCTCCGCCGGCGCCCACCCCTGGAAAACAGGGAAGAGTTGGGGAAGGGAAAGGGGAAAAGAGGAAAGGGAAAAGGAGGTAAGGGAAAAAGAGATAAGGGAATGGGGAAAGTAAAGAAAGAAGGGGGAAAAGGGAAGGATGTGGGAGGAAAGAGGAAAAGGGGGGGAAAGGGAGGGAAAAGGGTACAGGAAATGGGGGAAAGGGGAGGGAAGGAAGGAGTCTAGAAAGGCATTTTTGGGTGTTTATCCCTATTTTAACCCTGCCGCCCCCATAATGGTGCCTGGAATGCTCCCATTCCCCTAGCTGAGGCTTCCAGCGCTCCCATAGCTTCCCACAGCGCTCCCTCCCATTCTCAGCTCCTGGAATTCCCAGGAATTCCCTCACCTCCGCTTGCCCTTGGGGGGGCCCCTGACGAAGCACCAGTCAACGCTGACTGGCTGCCCCATGAGCTCCTGCCCGTTGAGCCCCTCCATGGCTGCCTGCGCCTCCTTGTAGGTCTCATACTCCACCAGCGTGTAGCCCTGGGATTGGATTGGAAAATGGGATTGGGAATGAGCCCAGACACCAGGGGGAACTCCCAGCTCAGGTCTGGGGTGCATGGACCCCCTGACATCCTGGTTTAGGAATGGGAATGGGCCCGGGCACTGGGAACTCCAAGCTCACTCTGAGATTAGGAACAGGAATGGGAATGACCTGGGGGAATCCATCTCACAGCCCAAGCTCAGTTTTGGGATGCAGGAACCTCCCAATATGACAATTTTGAGGTGCAGGGACTCCCGTGACTCCCAGAATTGGCTCAGTTTTGGGGTGCACCTATGGCACCTCCCAGCCCAGAGCCTCCCCCAAGCTGAGATGGAGTCTGGGGGTCCCCACAAGTGGCTCCCCCCCTCCCCCCAACCTTCAAGTATCCTGTGCGCCGGTCCAGGTTCAGGTGGATGTTCTTGATCTCCCCGAATTCGGCAAATCGGTCATGCACGTCCTCCTCTGTGGCCTCCTCGTGCACCCCTGTCACAAAGAGGATCCAGCCCTCCACGGCTGGGCAGGAAAAGGGGGGGTCATGAAGCTGGGAATGGAGCCTTCCCCCCAAAATCCCTTGCCTTGGGGAGAGGACATGGAGCTCCCATGGGTGAGATTTGAGGGTTGACCCAAAAGTGATCCTTTTGGGAAGGTGGGAAAGAATCATCCTAGCATAGCTCCAATTCCTCCTCCTTCCCATGGCAGGACCCCAGAAAAGGGTCTGTCACCTGAAATTACTCCTTTTTCACAGCTAGGAAAGAGAGATGGAGGCACAGAGTCTGCAAATCCTGGCTGAGGCTGGGGAAAGCTCATGCCAGCAAAGATGAACCCCAATCCAGGACACGCCGCCCCCCTATTCCCCCTCCCTTCCATGGGGAAAGTGCCCCTGGTGACATTTGGAGGCTGTGAGGTTCTCAGGAAGGAGCATCTCCCCCAAACTCCCCCATTCCCACCTTAGGAAGGGGATATGGAGCTGGGGTTTGCCCTAAAAATAAATCCTGGGAATGAGGGAGGGAAAAGGATTGTTCCAGCAGGGCTGAGCCCTGACCCAGAGCTGCAGAGCCCCCATGAAGCCCTCCAGGCCCCCAGTGTCCCTCCTCACATCTCTGTGGCCCTGGCTCATCCCCATCCTGCTCGACGCTGTCATAATCTTCGCGCACCCGAGCGCGGGATCCTTCCTCTGGAAAGGAGGGAAAATGGGGGAAGAATGGGTCCCCCAAACTTCAGGGTCACCCAGCCCCTCCCAAAGCGCCAGGGAAGGGGTTTGGGGGTGTTTTGGGGCCTCACCTGAGCCAAAGCCACGGCCCTTCCGCTTCTTGGCCTTTTCCTTCAGCTTGTGGATGCTCTCTGGTGGGAGAGAATTGCAGGGAGGAATTAGGATCATGGAGTCAGCAAGGAGCAGGGAGCCTCCCCGGATGGACAGGGTCCCCTCATCCTGGCTGGGAAGGGCCCCCCTGGGCTGGGAATGATCTCCTGGGCTTGGAAGGATGTCCCTGGGTCAGAAAAGATCCACCTGGGCTGGGCAGGACCCCCTGGTGCAGACAGCGACACCCCCGGGAAAGCCAGGACAGTCTCCCCATGACGGGAATGACCTCCCCCGGGACGGACAGGACCCCCAGAGTTCCTGTGGGCCAGGAATGACCCCATGAGCCGAGAATGATCCCTTACGGACAGGCAGGATCTATCCCCCATGTTTGGAATGACCCTCTGAGCCAGGAATGACCCCCCAGCGCCGAGAAGGAGCCCCCTGGGAACGACAGGAACCCCCAACCCAGGCCGGGAATGACCCGCCCCGGGCCGAGTCTGTCCATGAGGCCGATGGGGTTTGGGGGCGCGGCCAGAGGTGGCGGGAGCGGCTCCGCTGAGTCGGGGCCCGGCCGGATCGGTCGACGGAGCCGCTCTGGTCCGGACAGTATCGCCCCAGCCCCGCGCTCACCGTCCCCGTCCTCGTCCATAGCGAAATCCTCTCCGCCCGCCTCATGAAGATCCAGCACGTCCGCCATCTTGCCCAGATCACCGCGGCACGCCGGGAGCGCGCCGGAAGCGCCGCCATAGTGGGAGGTTATGTGGCGGAAACGCCGGCACGGCTACATTGGGGAGGGCGTGTGGCGGAAGCACTGCGCCACCATGCTGGGGAGAGCGCTTGGCGGACGCGCCCGTCCAGCCATGCTGGGAAGGTCACGGTGCTCCTCCCCCCGGGGAGGCTCAAAGCGGCTCTTGGGCACGACTGAGCCCCCAAAATGAGCAAGAGCACCAAAGTTAACCAAAATCGCTGGGTTTATTGTATAAAATCCACAGCAGTGTTTATCCCGCCGGATTTCTGTAATTCCACTGCCTCAACAAGGAGCACAACTTTCTCCATACTGAAAAAAACTTGAATTTGTTAATTTTACACCTTCCATGGAGATCCGGAGCCTCCAAACTGGCGCCCCAATCTCACAAGCAATGGAATATCCAGTTTCTTCTCTTTTTTTTTTTTTTTCTTTTCTTCCACAGCAATGGAACTCCCCAAATCCTCCCAGGTCTGTTTACCTGAAGCATAAAGAAGCCACGAAAGTGCTGGGAGGAGCTTCAGGAATTCCCTTATGTGTGAAATCAGGGGAATAAATTGCAGGATTAACTCCATGTTATTCCTAAATCAAGTTTTTCCAATATTTCTGGAAAATGACAGCCCACAATCCCACATCGCTTTTAAATCCCATCTCCAGCGACATCAAACGTTAATAGTGTTTGTAGAAAGTATAAAAAATACATAAACCCTCAAAATAGGCTTGTTAGGATGCGGATATAAAAATGGGGTACCTACAGATAATGGAATTACTCCAATTTTATCCTAAAACAATGGTTATTGCTGGAATAGCCTGTGGTCAGGCAGAGGGAAGAAGGAGGGTGGGAACAGTGGAATCCAAAGTGTTCAAGGGAATAGGAAGCGGGAAAAGCTCTAAGCTGGGATGAAAAAAGAATTCTGGCTTGGAGTTTAGTTTGTATTCCTAGTCTGCTGGGGAAAAGGGGAGTAAGATGGAAATTTCCATGGATAAACTGACATCTTCTTGTCAGTTTGAACAATGTTTGAACAATTCCATGTCATAAAAGGGGTTTTTAAAGCTAAATATAGTCTAAATTCCATATGGATATGGATACAAGGGATAGGGAACGATTAGTGCAAATCCCTCCCTCGTTCACAAACTCTCCAAGACTTTTCCAACCCTTCACGAAAAGGCCAATGCTGATGTTTGGCTACAGACAGGGCAATTCCAGGGGGAACTGCAGATCCTGCTGTGCTTGGGACTGGAATGCTGCAGGCTGATCCTTAATTCCAAACTGCAGTTTTCAATCCCTTTGGATACTGCATGCATTGGCATCCATTCAGATTTAATTAAGGAGCTCATCGAGGAGGTTTAATTGATCCCTTTCTGCTATAGGAGGGAGGGGGTGCCAGGCATTGGATCCAACAGGCTTTTCCAGAGCAAACACTGGATTCCATGGAATCCCACCTGCTCCAGTATCGACAGAGTGCAGAGAGAACAAAACCTATGATTTGAACCCTGAAAACAAGGGACAGAAAAAAAATCTGTAGGGAATAAGGATTTCCCAGGGAATAAAAAGCTCCCTAGGGAATATGAAGTTCTCAAGGAAATAAGAAATTCTCTAGGGAATGAGGAGACTAAGGAGCAGCTCTAAAAAACAGGATGAAACTGCTAAAATCCATTCAGGAGCTTTTCCCCTACATTTCTTTTGAATGTGCAAACGGGCTGGGACTCAGGAAAGGGTGTTGGGAGCATCGGGAAGTATCCCGGGGTGGGATCCTGGGGTTCAGCAGCCAGAGGAGTGCACTGAGCCCAGCTGACCAGCTGCCAGCAACAGGATGTCCTTCTTCTCCTTATGGAATCGCAGCTCCTTCCCAGCCAGCCGGGCCTCGTCCAGCTCCCTCTCCGTGGCCGCCAGCTCCCGGGAAAGGGCGCCTGGAATGCTCTGCTCCCGATTCACCCAGTCCAGGGCCATCTGGTTCCGGATGTCATCGTCCAGAGCACGGTGGGAATAGTGAGCCAGGACTTCCTGGTGGGAACGGGATGCACGGGGAAGCTTAGGAATGGGAAGGAGCAGCAGTATCGAGGTGGCCCCTGAGCAGCCTTGGACTCACCTGGCGTGAGCACTGACGCTCTCGCATCGCCTTCAGGCTCCCGTTCCAGTGCAACAGCTGGAAAACTGTCATCAGCTCCTGGGATGGCAAGAGGGAAGCAGGATGAGAGCAGATACGGGACCAGGATCATGGAACCATGGGGTGGGGTGGGGCAGAAGGGACCTTGTGAATCACCTGGAGCCCAGGGGGGGCCACTGGACACCTGCCTTGGTGGCTCTGAGCCCCTTCTAACTTGGCCGGGAGCACTTCCAGAGATGAGGCAGCTCCCCTGCACATGGATTCAGCCAAGGGCACCACCAGCACCATGATACTGGGGCAAAATTCCCTGATTAATCTGGACTACAATGGAGACAGAGCCTCCAACGCTCCCTGTGCCCTGCGAATTCTGGGATTCTCTTCTCCAAGCTGAACCACCAGCATCAAGCACAATTCCCGGTTTTCCAGCAATTTCTCCCTCCAGGCCACACAAATTCAGCTTAAAAACTGGGACCTGTAGGGCTTCCCAAACCCAGATGGAGCTAGGAATCTCCAAATCTCCATCCCAGAGTCTCCATCTGTGAACAGGGCCTTGAACATAAACGCCTCCTGCCTGCCGCCCTGGAGCAGAGTCACGGCCAGTTTTCTCCTCTACTAAAAATCCAGGTCCAGTGATGTGTGCTCGAGAATCATTCCCAGTCCCTACCCAAGGCCAAGTTGAAATTAAAATGATTCAGGAAACTCAAGGAACTACTGGAACAACATCCTGGGATGGACACAGAGTTCCAAACCTGATTTCCCTGGCTCTGCTCCCAGCTGTTTCTTCATAAAGGCTGGAATAAAGCCCAGAGGACTCTTCATTCCCAGCTGTTCTCCTAATCCCGATCCACGTACCAGAACCTTCCCTTAGCAGCTCAGATTTCCCACTGTCTAGATGTTCTTTCCAGCCGCACTCCCATATTCCAATGGGATACAAGGATAACCCTGTGGTTTGGGGGAGTGTCATGCCACCACTGACTCACAATTCCACAATCATAGTGTCTTTGGGGGGAACATCATCCCATCTTTCCTTGTGAGAGCTCTTGCTTCCCTGTTTTCAGGGAGAGGTTATGAATCCCACTAATTAACTGGACTACTGCAATTAGGACATTTGGAGGTACCTCCTGGAAATATCACAGTGAGAAACCCAATTCCAAGGACTTTGCTGCTCCTGGAAGTACCCCGAATCTGATCAGAATCAGAAGGAAACCCTGAGTTCATTATCCATAGAAAAAACTAAAACTGCAGCTGAGAGATCAACCCAATTATCCCTTAGCCAAATCAGGAATGGGACCCAGGCAGATCAGGAACAGTATCTGCAAAAACTGGAAATAGTACCTGGAACTCCAGCATGGATTTTCCCTTGTTGGACTCCAGCATGAAGCGGAAGGCCCCGATCCCAGTGTTGGGATTATCTGCCTCTTCTCGGTTGCCCTGCAACAGGTTGCCCTCTGCTGTCAGACATTCCAGACAGGAGCTGCCATTCCCACCAGATCTGCTCCTGCTGCACTATCGCCACTCCTGGAATTCCCAGTGGAATTCAGGAGAGCCTGATGCCAACACAGGCTGAGCTGTCACACTCTTATCCAGGTAATCCAGCCTCAACTGTATGGCATGGGCCACTCTGGCACTCCCTGGACAAATCTGGGACAGCACCTGGATAAATATGGCTTTCCTGGAGAAATGAATCCCTGGGAACAGTTTTTTTTTCCTGCACTGATTCCAAGGATTTCACAATATCCCAGAGACCACAGAGCACCATGGGCCGAATGGCAAGAATTCCTTCCAAGATAATCAGAGCAGGAAAGGGAGAATGCAAAGCTCACAGTGATGGAAACTAAAATTCCTGGAAAATCTTTGGTTTAAGGAAAACTACTGGATGTGACAACCCTGTTATGGAATGTCCAGGAAAATCCACATCTCAGCCTTGTTATCCCACCATGGACTGCAGCACAAAGAGCAGAAGAGTGGCAATTAAGCTACACTTAAAATCCTAATACTCCACCAAACCCTCCCACCAAGGAGTTTCAATCAGATCTTTGAGGTTTTTCCCAGGACCTTCCATCCCCATGCTCACGTTGAAGGACGCCAGGGCCTCAGAGACACTCTTCTCGATGAAGTCGTCTGTGATCCGGCGGGAAGGGTGCTCGTTGAACACCGAATTCATCAGCGCGATCTTGGCTGCGCTCCGGCGTGCCTCAGCCTTAGTGGGACAGAACTGGGGACACACAGCCACAGTTGGGACATTCCCAGGATCCCGACACCTCCCGGACCACCAGGAGTGGGAATTGAGGGGGGGTGGAATTAGGAGATCATGCTCCCAGAATCAAAAGAGGTTCAGAACCTCTTGTTGCATTGTCAATTAATTAATTACCTCAAACCCAAACTGTTCCCGAATTCCCTCCAAAGATCAGAATTTTGGGATGGGATGACCCTGTGGCTGCTGGAATTGTTTCATTTGGATCCATTTTCCCCACCAAGAGGAAGGGCAGAAAAAAATCTGGAACACAGCCAGGACTTGATAGGATGTTGGGACTTTAATCTCTTTGTGAGGGATTTGGGCCAGGAGTTTTCCCAGGAGAGGTGAAGGAATGGATTTCTCCAGTGGGATGTTCCCTGCCCACAGCACAGGGTTGGAATTAGATGGTATTTAAGGTCCCCTCCAACCCAAGCCATTCCAGGACCCCATGATCCAACACTCTGATTTGATTTCCAGAGTCTTTTGGCATCTGGAGAACAGGTTTTGGGACAAATCCTGAGCTCCAGCAGAGGAATATTCCTCTGCCAGTTTAAACTTCTGCCTAATCCTGGTGAAGAAAAGGAAGGACTGAATCCCAGGAAGGAGAAGAAAGATCAGATCCAGCCAATCCAAGAATTTTCCCTGATATCCCATCTCCTACCTCAGCACTAAGGTACAAATGACCAGAATAGGGAATAAAGGACACAAAAAAAGCACAATCCACGGACAAATCCTCCTGGATTGGGATCTAGTGGGGATTTACAGGCCACGAGTAACTTGCAATTAAATTTCCTTGGAACTAAAGAGGTTTATAGCCAGACACAGGAGCTGGAATCGGCAGGAGAATGCCCGCGCAGGGAGGAGATATTTGGAAAACGATTCCAGTGGGGCCCGGGCGAGGCATTCCCGGGGTCGGGATCGTACCTGGAAGCTGCCAAAACAGCTGCCCCCGGGCAGGGTGACATAGCAGACGTAGGGGGGACTGGCGGCCGGGACCATCTCGTACAGTACCAAGGCGCCGTTGCGCAGCTCGGCCCCGCGCGACTGCTTCATCTGCCAGAACTCCTGCAGCGCCTCCACCACGTTCACTGCCGGACACAGCCGGGAGAACAGCCGGGGAGAACCCCCAGGGATTGGCATGGCAGGGTGGAAAGAAAGGAGAAGGGGCAAGGGGGGAAGGAGAAGGGGGTGATGAAGGAAGGAAGGAAACGAAGCATGGAAATAAGGAAAAGGGACATGGAAATAAGGAAAAGTGAAAAAAAGGAATAAGNGTCCGAGCCCCACGGGGGCCCCGGTGAGGCTGGGCCGGGCCCCACGGGGCCGGGCGCCCACCCCGGGCTGCAGCCGCTGCGCCCGCACCGCCTCCATAACCGCGCTCCCTCCCCAGCGCCGCGCTGTCAATCAGCGCCCCTCCGCCCCCAGCAGCCCAATAGAAGTGCCGGATCAAGGCGGGAGAGGCGGGGGAAGAAGCGACACGG
>WAAG01070855.1:16938-30389 GCA_013390105.1 Tichodroma muraria | reverse complement strand
AACACAAATAGCGGTGTGTGGTCGTGGGGCGGTCAGGGGGCGGCGATTAGGGGGTTGTTGTCCAATCGTACTGCGGAGTTTGTTACATTGACAGGGGAAAAAACGAATCAAAATGCAGGAATCTCAAAACAGCAGAGTTGGCGTACGAAATGACCCACATTCTTACACAGTCTTCTACCCACACTCTTATTGATCAGGAGAAGCAATTAATGGCAAAAGAAACCAATCAAACTTTTCGGCACAGATTTAGAGGCGGAGATTACGGCTGTCTCCCATTCACGGGCTCTGTTTTGGTAGAAGCGGGTGGGTCCGCGCACAGCCAATGGCAACGAGCCGCAGCGGCTGCCGGAAGTGACGCTCTGCGAAACTTGGGGGCGGGGTCGCGTTCGGGAGCGGGCCCCCGCCATGGAGGCCTGGGTGCGCTTCAGCGCCCAGAGCCAGGCCCGGGAGCGCCTCCTCAGGTGCAGCCTCGGCTCCCCGGGCCCAGCGGGCAGTCACGGGGGACCCGGGGCAAGGGGGTCAAGAGGTTTGGAGGGGGCGATCACGGGAGCAGCGGGGATTACGGAGAGCCCGGGGAGGGAGGTGACGGTGGCCTCGGAACCCGAGGAAGGAGGATCACGGGGGTCCCAAAATCCCGAGGCGGCGGGTGGGCCATCACGGATGCCTTAGAGCCCAGAGAAGGGGGGCCCGAGGCCCCGGGGTGATGTCCCCAGTGTTCCGTGCCCCCCCTGACTCCCTCGTTGTCCCCAGGGCCGCCCAGTACGCCTGTGCCTTGGCTGGGGCCGCGCTGAGCCGCGCCGGGAACGGCTCCGGGGGCAGCTCCGGGACCCTGAGCCGCCTCCAGCACCTGGAGGCTCATCTGAGCCTGGGCCGCAAGTGTGAGTGGGGGAGGTCAGGGCGGTTTTGAGGGGGCACAGGGTGCCTCTTGGGATCTGCAACCCCCCGGTGACTCCCTCGTGTCTCACTCCTGCAGTGCTGCGCTTGGGAGGCTCAGCCGAGGCCCTGGCGGGGGCCCAGCGCTCACTGCATCTACCCGACCCTGTCCTGCGCTTCTGCCTCACCCTGTCCCACCTGAATCGTGCCCTCTTCCTGGCCTGTGACAACGTCTTGTGGGCTGGGAAAACCGGGATCCTGCCTGGCCTTGCCACAGACAAGTGGAGCCAGAGGTCCTTCAGGTGAGTGAGGAGAGGTACCTGGATTTGGTGAGGCATCCGTGAAAGGAAGGTTGGAAAAGCCTCCTCAGGTCTGTTGGGTGAGCGAGGCGGGCAGGTCAGATTGCCAAGGGAGAGCAGGAAGTAGGATTCCTGAGGCAGAGCAGAGAATGGGGTTCCTCTGGGGAGAATGAGGAATAGAATTCCCATGGAAGGACAGGGAGTGGAATTACTGACGGAGAGTAGTCAATGAGCTCCCCAAGAGAAGGCAGGGAATGAAATTCATCCAGGAAGAGCAAGTAGTGAATTTCCAAAAGAGGTCAAGGAATAGGCTTTCTGAGGGAGACTGGGTAATGGAATTCCTGAGTGAGGGCAGGGAATGGAATCCCCATGGGAGAGCAGGTTTCTGCCAACTGATTGTGACATTTCCATTTCCCCAGGCATTTCTGTGGCTGTTGGGAGTGGCCAGAGGCTTCTGCTGCCACTGTTTCCCAGTCTGCCATCCCTGCTCCCTGTTTTCCCCAGGTATTACCTGTTTGCTCTGGTGGTGAACCTCAGCCGGGATGCCTACGAGATCCGGGTGCTGCTGGAGCGTGCAGAGGCGACCAGGAAGCGTGGGAAGAGCCCGGAAAACAGGCCCCAGCTCCAGGCTGATGGCAGGATCCAGCGTCTCCGGCTCCAGCTGCAGCTCCAGCTGCAGCTCCTGCTGCAGGTGGTCTGGGACAACCCCCCACTACTGCTGGACCTGCTGCGGAATGCCTGTGACCTGGTGATCCCACTGGAAAAGCTGGGGCTGTGCCGGAGCAGCCCAGGAATCGTGGGATTCTGTGGCCTCACCTCCTCTGTGCTCTCCATCCTCACCATCCTCTATCCCTGGCTCAAACTGAAGCCGTAGTTATCCCAGGGGCTTCCTTGGGATGTTTTGGAATCCTGGGGGCTTATCCCAGGAGTTGTGACATCTCTGGAGCTGACTGGCTTATTCCATTCCCATCATTCCTGACTCCTTGGAGCCACAAGGTCCCAGCGTTGGATACAGTGTTGGGTCCCATAGGGACGTCAGCTCCCAAAATGCGCTTCTTCCCATTGACTTTTCCAGCAATTTTAGAGGTTCAACATTCCCCCTTTCTGTCCGGGAAGCACCTTTAACACGGAGACAGCTAATGGGGAATATTTGGGGCAGGAAAATGTGGATTGCTGGGGGCTTCTCATGGTTTTTGGGGGGCTTGAAGCCATGGGGTTGGGATGATTCCGCTGCCAGGTAGTGTATCCAACCCCTAATTGTTTGGACAACTTTCCTGCCTTGTAAGAAATCTGAGTGCAGGGAGAGGGGAATGGGAAGAATGGGTGTCAGGGGTAAATCCATGGCTTTTGGGGGAAATTCAGGCAGGAATTTGCCCTCCTGAAACTTCCATGAAAACCCAGGGGAATGAAGTGACCGGAGCGAGTTGCGCCAAGCTCGGGGATCACGCCCAGCATTCCCATATGGATTTCCCTCCGAGTGCTTCCCAGCAGATCCACCTCCCTTCCTCTGCCCAGAGCTGCACAGATTCACCTCAACTGCACTTTCCTTCCCAGCTATCCTGTTCAGTGGTGGTTTTTGGGAAAAATCAGTGTGGCTGGCTCTCTGTTGGGATTCCCCGCATTCTGGTATTTCTGGCGCTGCTGCCTCATTGAATTCCCTTTCTCCCTGGATTCTGTGACACTGGATTGTGTATGGCCCCAACCTAGCTCTGATGTCTATTACTAAGCCCTGGTCTCAGGGACACACTGGGAGCTGGAAATTACTGAATTCCAGGGGCAGATTGTCCTTGGATCTGTCCCTGGGAGAGCAGGAATATCCTCTTGAAGTTTTTTTGGGAGTTCCATACTGAAATGCCGCCCACTCCTTGGCCCATCTGGGCTGTGCCAAAGGCTTTTTCCTGGGAAAACCAGGCATTGAAGGCTTTGGAGCAGTGTATATCCCGGTGGGAATTGGGATGGGTGGGAAGCGCTCCCGCAGATCTCACAGTGTCAGTGTAATTAATTAATTAAATTATTGAAGTGCAGTGGCCTCCAGTCCCCATGTCCTAGGATCTTGGGAAATGCAGGACACTGGGATGGGCTGGGAATGCTGGGCTAAGGGCACTGGAATGGGCTGGGATTCACACAGTCACAGACATCCTGAGCTGGAAGGGACCTAGTGGGATCACTGAGTCCAGCTCCTGACCCTGCACAGGCACCACAACAATCCCAGCCTCTGCCTGAGAGCAGTGTCCAAATGCTCCTGCAGCTCTCGGGGCCGTGCCCATTCCCTGGGGAGCCTGTTCAGTGCCCAGCGCCACCCTCTGGGGGAAGAACCTTTTTCTGACATCCACCTAAACCTGCCCTGGCACAGCTCCAGCTGTTCACTCGTGTCCTGTCCCTGGTCACAGGGGGCAGAGATCGGAGCTGCAAATTCCCGAGTTCTCCCTGAGGTCTCCCCCAGGCTGAACAGACCCAAGTGCCCTCGGCTGCTCTTTGTGTGGCCTGTCCAGATCCGTCCCCATCCTCTTGTCCTTTCTTTGGATACTATCCAGGAATTTGATTTTTTTTTATGTTGGGGTGCCCAAAACTACCCCCAGGACGGGGGTGAGGCAGCCCCAGCCTAGAGCAGTGTAGGTCCATCCCCTCTCAATCCCTGCCCGGTGCCCCCAGGACATGGATGTCCCTCCTGGCTGCCAGGGCACTGCTGGCTCGGACCCAACTGGCTACTGACCAGTACCCCCAGGGCCTTTTCTGCAGCTGCTCTCCAGCACCTCGTTTCCCATCTGTCCATGCATCCCAGGTTGCCCCATCCCAGGTGGAGGAATGCTGGACTGGGGGTACTGGGATAGGATGTGAATGCTGGACTGGGAGTACTGGGCTGAAATGGGGGCACTGGGCCAGGACCCTCCTGTGGTTTCAGGGGACTTTGGAGAACCCTTGGAACTGAGGAGGGAACATCCCTGCTTTTCCTGGGATCAAAGGGTGGGTGGAGGAGATACCCAGTCCCTTCCCTGTCCCATCCCATTCCCACCCTGTCTCTCTGGCTCTTGCTGTTGCTCTTCCTGCCCTGGCTGAGCCTGGACCAACTTCCTGCCCCCCAGGGGCTGCCCCGGGGAGGTTTGGGGGAGGGTGGGGGTGTGAGGTGCAGCAGAGGGATTTTGGAGGGGACGGTGGGTTGTCCAGTGGCATTTGGGCATTGGGAAGGAGAAAGAATCTGGAGTGGGAGGAGTCTCCCTCTGTGCCTCAGTTTTCCCTGTGACCCGGGGGGGCCCTACCTGTGCTGGTGGGGCCCTACCTGGGTGGGGCTGTCTGTGGCCACAGCTGGAGCTGCACAGTCGCCGTTTGTCTGTTTTTCTCCTCATTCCTTGTGTTGTTTTTTTTTTCCCCGAAAATTCCAGCCCGTCCCACAGCCGCTGGCAGCACAAGTTTCCCTCTGTCCTAAATCGCAGAGTTTGAATTTTTTCACTTTTTTTCCTGAACCCACTCAAAAGCTCAGTCAGGGAGGTGGCAGTGTCACCCAGAGGACGTGGCAACCCAAAATCCACCGAAATCCACACAAAATCTACCCAAGCCCAAATCAAACCCCACCCAGACCCAGTGGAGACCCCCAAGACCCCTTATTCCAGCCCCCCTCCTAACGGTCCCCATGGGGAAGATCCAGGTGTCACAGCCACCTCTGTGTGGTTCAGTCCTTGGGGGAGATGTACGCTTTTCCCACCCCATTTTTCCTGAAAAAGTAGAAAAATCCCCTTCTGGCGCACCCCAAGCCCTGGCACCCCCCACAGAATTCTGCACCCATCTCCTCCCCTCTTCCCACTCCCCTTTTTCCTGTGTTTGTACCACTTTGTCTGATTTTTTTTCCCGAACTCTTTCCCCCCCCGCTCCAAAACCACATTTATTTTTAGCAGCCAATTGAAGATGAAGGAGGAGGGAAAATATACTGAAAAAAGAGGAAAGAAAAAGGGAAAAAAACCGGGGATTTTATCCCGGCTGGAGCCAGAGTCACCTTTGAGCTACAGCATGGCAATGTGGGGTGTGGAGAGCCGGGGGGTGCTCCTGGTGCTGTTCCTGCTCCCAGGTAACACCCGCCCCCCCCAAATCCCCTGGTTTTGGGCAATTTCGGGGTATTTTGGCGGTGTCGGGAGGAGGGACGCTGCGGAGCCGGGTACTTGTTAATCCGAGTGCACCTACGCGTGGTTCCCCCTCTCTCTGAATGTCTGGGGTGTGGGGGGGTTGGGATAAAACAGGCCAGTTTTGGACATTGCTCCGGCCCGATATATTTTGGAGGGAGAAGACACCTAAATCTCCTTGGATTTGGGGCGGGGTGAGGGTGGGAAGCGGAACCTGTAAGAGGAACTAAACCCCGGCTTTAATGGAAAATCTTTTTTTTTGTCTTTATTTAAAAAAAAAAAAAAAAACACGAAAAAGGGCATTTCCACCCCCCATCCCCCCGGGGGGGCCGGTTCACCTCCCTGCCCGTCTGCGACCCAGTGGGGCTCCCCCGCGCTCCCCGCCGCGGGCGAAATGGAGGCCCGTGGGCAGTGCCGGGCACCGCGGGGCTCCGGGATGGGGAGCTAGGGGCTTCATTTGGGTGCCGGGGATGTGTTTGGGGTGCTGGGGGTTCTCCGTGGGGTGCCCTCTTCCCCGCAGTTTCCTCCTCCCCACCGGGGTGCCGGGCACCCCAACACCCCTCCCGGATGTTGGATTGGGTGCGGGCTGCCCTCCCCACCTCAGAATCCTCCGTCACCTCCCCAGGGCTCTGTGAGGCATTCAACATCGACGAGCGGCATTCGCGGGTCTTCCAGGGGCCCCCCGAGTCCCAGTTTGGGTACCGGGTGCTGCAGTGGGGGGGCGATGGGGACAAGTGGTGAGTGATGCCTGGGGGACCCGGGGGAGACGGGAGAGAAGGGGAAACTGAGGCAGGAAAGGGGAGATTGAGGTGGGGAGAGGAGGAAGGGGGATGGGAAAAAGGAAACTGAAGCAGGGAGGGGGAAATGAGGTTGATAAGGGGAAACTGAGGTCGGAAAGGGGAAACTGAGGTAGGAAAGGGGAAACAGGAAGGGGGCCAGTGAGGTGGGAAAGGGGCAGCTGAGGAGGGGAAGAGGGAAACTGAGGGTGGACGGGGGGAACTGAGTCAAAAAAGGGGAGAAGGGAGGGGGAAACTGAGGTGGGAAGCCAAAAGTGAGGTGGGAAGCGGGGGACGTGAGTTTGGGAAAGAGAAGCTAAGCCAGGGAGGGGTGAGATTGAGGTTGGGAAGGGGAAGCATAGGTGGGCGGGGTCCACAGCAGCAGGAGGCTGTGGCCCGACAGCTGGACAGACAACAGGTGGAGGTGGCCTCGGTGCTGCAATGTGGGAGGTAGAGCCTGGCACGGTGCCCCCAAGAACGTGGCGGCTGGGTCGGGCCCCGGTGGTGGTAGCCCCGGTGTCCCCTGTGTGTCTCTCCCTGTGTCCCCCCTTGTCCCTCCAGGCTGCTGGTGGGGGCTCCGTGGGATGGGAATGGTCAAGGTGACATTTACAAGTGCGGCATGGGACTCCAAAACTCTTCCTGTGCCAAGGCCAACCTCGGTACTGAGGGGGGTGGCTGTGACTGGTGAGGCCTGGGGGGCCCCGCAGTGCTCACCCCATTTCTGTCCCCATGTCCTCAAGGGGCCACAGCTCCATGGCTCCGCAGCAGCACCGGACACCTCGGGATGACGCTGGTAGACTCCAGGGATGGTGGATTTGTGGTAAACAAAGCCTCCGCAGAGGAAAACTGAGACATGTCAGGGGATAGGGGGAGGAAGGTGGATGTCACCCACTGTTATGTCCTCATGTCACCCCCCCAAGGCGTGCGCCCCACTTTGGTCCCAGGAATGTGGCACCTCTGTGTTCAGCTCTGGCCGCTGTGTCCAACTCAACGAGGAGCTCCAGCTCACGGGGACCATTGCACCCACAGCACAGCGTGAGTGGGGTGGGACCTACTGGGATATACTGGGATGTGCCACCCTGGTGTCACCGTGTTCCCTGCCAGGCTGTTCTACCTACATGGACATCATCCTGGTTCTGGACGGCTCCAACAGCATCTACCCCTGGGAGGAGGTGCAGGCCTTCCTTGGGAACATCCTGGGACGCTTCTTCATCGGTCCTGGGCAGACCCAGGTCAGGACATGGCACCTTGGCCACCACAGTGTCCCCAAGGCTGGGATGATGTCCCCAGGGCAAGGTGATTGTCTCCAGGGCAATGCTGTTGCCCCTGGGATGATGCCACCCCTGTGGAGATGCTGCCCTGGGATGACATCATTGTCCTCAGGACTAAGCTGGCTGGAGATGGTTTTGGAGACGCCAAAGGTGCCCTTTTCCAGGGATTAGGGGTACCCGTGGGATTTGGGGGGTCCCTGGATCAGGTTTCCCCCTGTTTCAGGTGAGAGGGCTTCTGTACAGGGAGTGGGTGGTGCAGGAGCAGGTGCCAGGGCAGCACCCTGGGAATTTGAGGGGTCCCTGTGGACTTGGGGATTTGCTGGGGGGTTGAGGGATGTCCCTGTGGATTTTGAGCTCCCTCTGGCTCTGACTCTCTCCGTTTCAGGTGGGGGTGCTGCAGTATGGGGAGCGGCTGGTGCAGGAGTGGGCGCTGGGGCAGCACCCCACGTCCCAGCGCCTGCTTGAGGCTGCCCGGAACTTGACGCGTCAGGAGGGGAGGGAGACGCGGACGGCCATGGCCATCCGGCAGGCATGGTGGGCTCTGGAATGGGAATGTGAGGGGGATTGGGAATAGGGGCAGAATTGGGGATGGGATTGGCATCAGGACTGAGATCAGGATGGGGACTGGGAGAGGGACTGGGGTTGGGATCAGAATTGGGATTAGGTCCTAGGTTGGGATCGGGATTTGAATAAGGATCGGGATTGGAATTTGTATCAGGCTTGGGATCAAGTCAGGATTTGGATTGGGGTTGGGGTTGGGGTTGGGGTCAGGATTGGGAGTGGGATCTGGGTCAGGGTTGGGGTTGGGAGCAGAGTCAGGACTGGGGAGAGTATTAGGATGGGGATGGAACATTCTGCCAGCCACATTCCCACAGCACAGAGTCCTTCAGCCCGGCACAAGGCGGGCGCCCAGGGGCCACGCGGCTGCTGCTGGTGGTGACAGACGGGGAGTCTCACGATGGGGACGAGCTACCGGCAGCGCTGGCAGAGTGTGACCGTCACAATGTCACCCGCTATGCCATCGCTGTGAGGCCCCTCCCACTGATCCCCATCCCTGCATTTCCCTTAATCCCGGGTGGATTCCTGTCCCTGGAGGGACATCCCACCCTGTCCCTCCCTCAGGTCCTGGGGCACTACCTGCGTCGGCAGCAGGATCCTGAGGATTTCATCCGGGAGATCAAGTCCATCGCCAGTGACCCTGATGAGAAGTATTTCTTCAATGTCACAGATGAGGCTGCCCTCAATGACATTGTGGATGCTCTGGGAGATCGGATCTTCAGCCTGGAAGGTGCTGGCTTGAGGCTGGGATCCCAGGAAGGTCTGGGAATTCCAGCTGGAAGCACAGCTGGAGGAACAAAGCCTCCTTCCTCCCCTGGTCAGGCACCCATGGGGACAATGAGAGTGCCTTCGAGCTGGAGATGTCCCAGATCGGCTTTTCCATCCACCACCTCGAGGTGATACCACTGGGAAAGGTGGAAAATAACCCTCAGCCCATCTCAGCTCTGCTGAGTGTCCTGGGATGGGAGAATGACTTTGGTGGGGATTGGGGACACTGAGGCATTGTGGTGTCTCCGGGTCATTGACATGTCACACCCATCTTGGCAGGACGGGATCCTCTTTGGAACGGTCGGAGCCTATGACTGGGAGGGGGGTGTGCTGGAGGAGAGCCAGCGTGGGCACATTGTTCCACCCCGGGAAGCATTTCAGGAGGAATTCCCTCTGGAGCTGAAGAACGATGCAGCTTATCTGGGTATGGAGGATCCTGAGGGATAAGGGTGTCCCAAGGGTTGTGAGGTGAACCATATACTGTATGGCATGCTCCATTATCCTCGAGATTTGAGATGAATCAGGGATGTTCCATGTCCTGGAAATCAGGGGTGAAGTGGGCATGCTCCATATCCAATAATGGATATTTGGGATGCTTGGTGGTACAGAAATGCTCCATGGCCTGTATATTTGGGGTGCCCTGGGAATACTCCATACTCCAGGGATGCTCCAAACCTGGATATTTAGGGCACCCCAGGAACACACTGGGGACCCTGTTTCCCTGGGGCTGTCCCTCCTGCTGACCCTGCTTCCCCCAACAGGGTACTCTGTGTCCTCACTGCAGCTCCCGGGGGGGCAGCGCTTGTTAGTGGCTGGTGCCCCCCGATTCCAGCACAAGGGCAAAGTTGTCCTTTTCCAGCTGGACCCCACGGGGACCGTGACAGTGGCCCAGGCACTAATGGGGGAGCAGGTGAGGGGCGGCTGGGGGCCTTGAGGGCCTTCGGGGGGGGGAGTTTGGGCCCCCTACCCCCCTTCAGCCTCACAGCCCTTTGTACCCCCAGATCGGCTCCTACTTTGGCAGCGAGGTCTTGGCCCTGGACCTGGAGGGAGATGGGGACAGTGACCTGCTGCTGGTGGCCGCACCCACCTNGATCGGGGGAACACAGTGGGATTGAGGGGGTGCCTGTCCCGTGGGGGTACCGAGCGCCCGCACCTCCCAGGACCGTCTGAGCCCCGCGGGGTCTCTGCACCCTGAGCCGAGGCCGCAGGATTCCAGATTCGGCTCCGCCCTGGGCGCGGTGCCGAACCTGAGCCAAGACGGGCTGGCTGGAGCCGTGGTGGGAGCTCCGCTGGAGGACGGGCACCGCGGGGCTCTCTACGTGTTCCACGTCACCCCGGGCACCCTTCTGCCCCAGTACAAGCAGGTGAGACGGCGCTGGGAGGGCTGGGTGCCACGGTTGCGGTGAGCACAACCCTGTACGAGCCACTGGCGATGCCTCAACTCTCGTTCCCAGCGCATCGAGGCGACAGCGCTGGGGTGGAGCCTCCGGTATTTCGGGATCAGCGTGGACGGACGGGTGGACATGGACGGGGATGGGCTGGTGGACGTGGCCGTGGGGGCACAGGGTGCAGCTGTAGTGCTGCGGTGAGTAGGGGTCAGGGTGTCGGAGACAGGGACACCCTGGCCACAGAGACACCCCGGGAACAGTGGCATGTGGGTCATGGGGACATTCAAGGGCAAAGGGACTCTATGCCTCAGTTTCCTCTTGTGAGAAACTGGGATGCTCCTGGGATCCTCCCAGGGCTCTCCATGCCTCAGTTTTCCCTGTGACAGGATCCAGGGTAGGGCCAGGGAGGTGTCCCTGTCCCTGCATGATCCCGATGAGATCCCAGGGGTGACTGTGTCCCCCAGGTCCCGCTGGATCATCCAGGTGTCCGCACGGATGTCCGTGGAGCCAGCAGCTGTCAGTGTCACACGACGGAACTGCCAGCGCAGCGGCTCCAGTGCCGTCTGCCTCCGGGCCCGGATCTGCTTCCGTGCCGAGACACGCACACGGAAACCCGTGGACATGGATATTGGTAAGTGTTGGCAATGGGGGACTGCAGGGTCCTTGGAGCATCTCTAGCTGTCCCTGGAGCATCCCAGAAGCATCCCAAAGGGTCCTGGAGCATCCTTGGAACATCCCAGGGTATTACCGGAGCATCCCTGGCTGTACCCAGAGAATCCGAGGCTGGGATCCTTAGAGAACCTGGGAGCATTCCAGGAACACCGCAGGGTGTCCATGGAATGTTCCTGGAGTGTCCCAAGGTGTCCTGGAGAACTCCTGGAGCATCCTGAGGGCCCTGGATCATCACAGGGTGTTGCTGGAGGATTGCAATGTCCCTGGAGCCTCCCAGAAGCATTCCACTGGCATTCCCTTAATCTTTCCAGAGCATATATGTGGTGATCCTGGACCACCCCTGGAGCATCCCAGGGTAGCCCTGGAATATCCCAGGAGCATCCTGCAGTGTCCCTTGAATATCAACAGAGCACCCATATCCCTGGAGCCCCACTGGAGCATGCCACAACATCCTGGAGCCTCTGAGCCTGCCCTGGAGTCCCGCTGGTGCAACCCAGCGTGTCCCTGGAGCATCCCCGGACTCCCCTGGGGTCCCACTGGACCACCCACTCCCACAGGTGTCTTGGTCCCTGACCCGCTCCCTATCCCCCAGATCTCCGATACAATGTATCCCTGGAGGAGCGGACCCCAGGATCCCGTGCTGCCTTTGACTCAGGTGCCCGCCGGCTGCTCCAGCGCAGAATTGAGTTCCCACTGGGAAGGCAGAGCTGCATCCGCATCCCCTTCCACGTCCTGGTCAGCCCCAGGACTCCTCCCTGTCCCGTGGGAGGGCTCTTCCTGCCCCCCATTCCCGGGGTCTGACCGGAATGAGGCTGATGGAATCCCCTGATTCTGCAGGACACCTCAGATTACTTGCGCCCTCTCAGCCTCAGCCTCACCTGGGCCCTGGATGTAGCTGCGAGGTCGGTGCTGGATGAGGCATCTCCCACCACCATCCACAAACTGGTGTGTACTGGGAGGGGTGTCTCTGGACACTGGGATCACCCCCGGACACCAGGATCACCCCGGCTCCTTCCAGATCCCGTTTTTCAAGGATTGCGGGGATGACGATGAGTGTGTCACTGACTTGGTGCTCAAGGCCACCACAGACATTGTGGGCTCCAGGTATCCCTGGTATCCCCCCAGTGTTCTCATGGTGTCCCTGGGATCCCAGGAGCCCCCTGTAACCCCCTGGCCTCCAGGCAGAGCCCCTATATCCTGCGGAAGGGCCGGAGGCGGATGCTGGTGGAGGTGGAGCTGGAGAACCGTGAGGAAAATGCCTACAATGCCAGCCTGTGGCTGCACCTGTCTGGGAACCTCCACTTCTCCAGCCTTGTGCTCAAGGTACAGCCTCGGGGGGGCTCGAAACCCCTGAGGAGCCCCTCCAAAGTCTCTCACCAGGGTAAAGATGGAGACACAGGTCTTTGGAGAACCTCTAGGTCATTCTTGTCCCAACCCATTCCAGGTGGGATGGGTTGGAGTCCATTGGGTCCCCAAACCCATTTCAACTGGGACAGGAGGGTATGTTGTGTCCCCTACCTCTCCCAGGTGGGAGCTGGGCGTCCACAGTGTCCCCAGCTTATTCCATGTGGGACACTGGGGTGCATCGTGTCCCCAGCTGCTCCCAGGTGGGAGATCGTGTTCCACTGGTCCCCTGTGGCCCTCCAGTATCCCCTGTGGGGGACTACTGCTGCCACCTCTCAGTGCCCAAAGTATGCCAACTCCATGTCCTGATCCCCATCATGTCCCCCTGGCAGGATCCCAGCACAGTCAAGTTGGAGTGCTCAGCACTGGGGGGATACCGCCGGCGCTGCAGTGTCGGGTACCCTGTCTTCCGCTCGCAGGCCAAGGTAGGACCCCCGAGACCCCCATGAGCCCCTTGGGACCCCCAAATCCCCACCACACACCTCTGAGCCCCCCCAGGTGTCCTTCATCCTGGAGCTGGAGTTCAGCTGCTCTGTCCTTCTGGACCATGTCGAAGTCACGCTCCAGGCCACCAGGTAGGAGTGTGGGGGGAGCGCTGACCCCTCGGAGGAGGGGCCGCACCCTAGGGGCATGGGTGGAGTCTGGGGTTACTCCCTAGTGTCCCCCCTGCCTAGTGACAGCATGGAGGCGGCACCACAGGACAACGTGGTCAAGTTTTCTGTCCCCATCCGCTACGAGCCCAACCTCTTCCTGTCCAGGTGGGGCTGGGAGAATGTGTGCAGAGTGCGGGGGTCATGGAGGAGGACACACACGATGGATGTGACCCTTCCGTATGCCCCCCCAGTAACACCAACCTGCATCGCTATGAGGTTCATCCCCTTGCCACCTTCACCCACAGCTCTGGCCCCGAGTTCACCACCACGGTCAAGGTGAGATGATGAGGGCCTGGAGAGAGGGGCCCGGGGGAGCCCTGGCTCATTGTGTGCCCGTGCAGGTGCAGAATTTGGGGTGCTACCCCATCCAGAATGTCACCCTGCACATGGCCCTGCCAGCACTGGGCCACCATCAGGCCACCATCCTGTCTGTCACCCATGTCCTGTCTGAAAATGTGAGTACTGGGGACACTTAGGGGGCCTCGGGGGGGGGTGGGTGTCCCTGTGCCTTCCCTTTGAACACCCTCTCTCCCTCCCCAGGCCACCTGCATGCTGCAACACCCCGATGAGGGGACACAGGTGGTCCCGGTGCTCCCTGAGGATTTGATGCACATGGACAGGCTGGTAGGAATCATTGTGCCCACTCTGCCCCCCCCCCCACCACCACGCCCGGGGTC
>WAAG01070855.1:0-15348 GCA_013390105.1 Tichodroma muraria | reverse complement strand
AGAGGGTCATGATGTCATCCCGAGAGGGAGGTGTAGATTTCCCCCCCCGAGGGAGGACATTCCCACCCCCCCAATCCCTCCTCTTCCCCCCTTGCCCCCAGCTGGGATTCTTCTCCCACCGGAAGCCCTCCCGGGAGGAGGAGGACGAGGAGCACTGAGCAAGCGATGCTGGAGCCCCAAGGGTGGAGCCGGAGGATCTGGGAGAACATCTGGAAGTGGGAAAAATGGGAATGAGCTGGAATGGAGCAGCTCCAGCAATAAAGCTCTGGCCTGTGGTACTGCCATGTCCTGCATCCCTGTGCATGCACATGATCTGGGAGTAGGAATGTTTCTCGATTCAGGGAAAAACCTCTGAACTGATCCCACAGTACAACACAGAGGGATGGTGGAGATCCAAATCCCAACACCCACTGGCTCCGGACATAAATCCAGGACCACAGGGAAGGAATTCCTGGTTTATAGCATGATGTGGAAGAGGGAAGAAATGGAAGTAGGAAGTGAGTGGGTGTGACACCCCAGAAATCCCCATCAGGGGAGCTGGACATGCTGGATAACAGAGAAAAGCACTGGGATAAACCCCACAGTCCAGCTGGGTTTTCCCAGTCTCAGGGGATCCACATCAGGGCATCCACAGTCCTGTCCTAGCTCCTGCCCCAGCACAGGAAGCCCTGTGTCCACAATGGCTTCCAGCAGAGCAGGGAGGGAGGACAGGGACAATGTGTCCCAACAGAGCAGGAGGTGTTTGGATATCCTCCCTAGGAGACAAATATGGCAAATCAGGGCCTTCCTTCCCCAAAAGCTTTTTCAGAGCTGATTTCTGCCCCCCCTCCTTTCCCCCCTCTCCCTGGAATACCCCAGCTCCTGCCTCCCTTTCCCAGCTCCAAGGACTTGGGAAGGGGAATTCATTGAGAAAGGCCTTTATTGGACGGAAGAGCAGAGAAAATCAGAAATTAAATCCATGTGGATGTGGAGCCACTGAGCCCAAGGGGTTTGGGAATGTCCCCCCATAAGGGATGGGGGTCACAATGTCCTCCTAGGGCAGTCAGTGGATACCACGAGTACAACTCCCAGGATTCACACCTGGAAAAAAGTCACAAAAATGGGAAAAAATTCTCAAAACAACCAAAAAACCAGCAAAAATAAAGAGTTTCCTTAACTTATGGGGGAGGGCAGGGGGATTCCCAAGGGAGTGGTCTGTAATTCCCGTTGGAGGGAGGTTTGGGCACACCTGGGGCCACAGGCATGTGGAAAAGGGTCAGAAAAACCCAAATCAGCCCCAAAAATAGTCCAGGATGAGACAAAATCCTGCTCAGCGCATCCCTGATACCACAGCATTCCCAGAACCTTTCCAGGACCATGGGGGCTCCTGAGGGTCCAAATCCCCTAAGGAAGGGCTCCAGACCCTTCCTTCTTCCACCTGCCATGATTTTATAGACCCCAAGGATTGCATCCAAAATGGGGCAATAAAATCTCTTGTGGATACAATTCCAATCTCCTGGAAGATCCCCAAAATCCCTTTTTTATCCCAAACTTTTTTCAGAGAAGGCTATGAGGGACTTGGAACCTCTTTCTGGACTGGGCCCCACTAGAAAAAAAACCTTTTCTGATACAAAATGAAATCAAATCACTCCCAAAATTCCCAATTTAGGACTAACGAGGCAATTCCATGGAGCAGAAGAATAAATTCCTGGGAGAAGAGCGCTTGGTGCTGTAATCCCACAGGGTGGACCCCCTAATTCCTGCTACTCGGGGGGTTTGTTGGAATTCTCAGACAATGTACACCTCGAGCAGGGATGCTCCGGCCTCTGGAACCCTCTGGAGCACTCCAGAACCTTTGAGACGGGTCAGAAAGTCCATCGCTCCTGCACTGGGCTGTCGGAAGCATCAGGATTCGGCATTTGCCGGGTGGAATCTTCCCCCTTTAGGCTCTTCCTGCAGACGGGACATGTATCGTGCTGCGGGGAACACAGAGCCGTTATCCCGGGGGATTATCCCATGGGATACACGGGTTTTCTGGGATCTTACCAGCTCCAGCCAGGGCACGATGCAGCTGCTGTGGAAGACGTGGTTGCAGGGGAGCTGCCGGACCTGCTCCGCCACGGCATAATCCTCCTTGCACACTGGACATTCCAGCCCTGTGTCTGCAGAAAACAGGGAATGGCAGGTCAGGGGGACAGGAATAAAGGCTCCTGTATTTGGGAGTTATTTGTGTAGGGTCTCTACTGGGAATGGGGTGTCCAGGTACCAAAGAGATCCCAGCAGGAACAGGAGCTCTGGGATTTACAGGTCATTTGTGTGCTGGAGATGGAACATCCAGGGATCAAGGAATTCTTGCCAGAAGCAGGCCAGGATCCATCCATCCACAAAAATCCCCTGGGGATGGAGCATCCAGGGAACAAAGAATTCCTGCTGGGAACATGAGCTCTGAGCTCCATCAGCTGGGATCCATCCATCCACACACAACCCCCAGGGAATATAAGGAATTCTTAATGTTCTCTGTACATCAACATCAACAAACAAAAACCAAATCAAGGATGTTTGGATGCCTGCCGCAATTTCCTGGCCTGCAATATGGGTTGATGATCCTGATGCCAGGTGTCACCAGCCATGGGAGGTGGCTGAAATCCCACTCCTTCTCCTGCCGTTCCAAGCTCATGATGTTGACACAGACACCACCAGGAGCTGAGCTCCTTCAGCGATCCCAGGGATCCCTTTCAACTTGGATATTCCAAGATTTCATGATTCCTAGCCTGCTTGGGCTCCGTGGGCTCAGACACATGGAATTCCAGTTAGTCCTTGGCTTCCCAGAGAAGAGGAGGACAGAGGGGCGTGTAAAACCACGGGATAAAAATATCCTGTGTAGAACTGTCTGGTTTAACCATAATGGAGGAGTAGGGTTCTGGTAATGGAGCAGCTGGGAGGGGGAGGGATCCTTGAGGTGGAAAATTCACGGGATTTTTAACTGCAAAGCCAGGATTGTTCTGAGATACACCCAGGTCCCTGCTGGCAGTTCTCCACGACAGTTCCACAGCAGAGTACTTTGAGAGACATATATACACAGAGAGCCAGTTTGAAAGGAAAGAAGGGAGGAATTGAGAGCACAAACAGGGATTTGGGATGGGAAAACCAACACAAGCATGGGAAGAGTCAGAACGGCACATTCTAGGACTCCCCAAACACTCTGGAAAATGGCTCCAAGATTCCTGGGAGAACTGAACACCAGAGACGGCAGCAGCAAAGCTTGGTAGCTGAGTTTCCAGCCCAATTCCATGGGGAACAAAGTGGTAATGGGGGAGCTCAGGATATCAAACACCAGGAAGCGAGTGCCATCAGGTCCGGGGATGGAGTCACCCACCGACTTGTTCCTGTGTCACCGGCACTGTTGGGAGTGATAAGATCTTCTCCTTGTCTGCAGGCGGTGGCCCCGTGTTTTCCAGCTGTCCCAGGAGCTGTGGAGAGGGAAAAATTCCGTGCTTAGGAGCAGGGATCTGCCACTGGATCTGCCCCTGGCACAGGTGCCCCTTACCTGGGTAACGATGGCGTCAAGGCCGCTCTGTCCCCACGCATAATCCCCAGGATTGGAGTGCAGCATCCCGCTCCTGCCAATGGAAGAGTCCAGGAATTCCCCCCAATCCAAAACCAGCCCCTAGGTGTTGGGTTACTGGTGGGATCTGGGCTACTCACCAGGAAAAGGGATGTTGGGAGCCAGGAACAGCTGAGTTGGCAAAAAACCCAGCAAAGATCTGCTGGATTATCCTGAAAAAGGAGGCATGAGACGGAAAAACACAGGAAGAACAAGTTATGTAAGTAAATAAATGGTGGAAGAAAGGATGGGTAGGAAAACCAGGAATTTCTCATCTATGGATGCCTGGCTGCATGGTTCATGATTCTGAAAATCCCTGGATAAAGCTCCGAAACAGAGAGAGACAGCAGGAAGTAATTAGGGATACGAGCTCATCCCAGGGAAGGAGAAGTGGGAATGCCTCGAGTTCCAGTGGAAGAGCTGGTACTAGGACAGGGAAAACCAAGGAAAAACATGGAAAGAACAATCCAAATAAATAAATAAATTTGTGGCAGAGGGAATAGGCAGTAAACCACAGAATCCTTTTCCCAGAGAGACAGGGCTTCCAGTTGGAAATTTCCTGGATAAAGCTCCAAAATGGAGGGAGAGCACAAAGGAATTAGGGATGGGAACTCAACCCAGCATGTGAGTGCTGAGGTAGCTCTGTGTTCCAGGCAGAAGGACAGGGAAAATGACTCAGAGTTGTCCTAAGAGACAAGAAGTGCCAGGATCCCATTTTCCCAGGTTTCTCCCCAAATCTCCTGGTGTCCCTGGAGAAGACACTCACCCCTCAATGGCGGGCGAGCGATCTGGGCGGGAACTGCCACGGGATCGGTACCTCCGAGGCATTGGCAGCCGTGGGGGGCGACTGGGCCCCCAGAGCTCAGCTGGGGGACCCCTCTCCAAGTCACGGCTCTCTGGATCCAGGGAGCTGCTGCTCAGGAATGGCCGGAAGTCCGGGAAGAACATTGTGTGATCCAAGTGGTCCCAAAGCTGTACAGAGGGGGAAGACGGGAGACACGATCCCCACTGAGCTCCGGTGCTCATCCCAGTGGGAATGCAGAGGCAGCAGAGTCCACTTCACCGGAGCATATTCCCACAGTTGTCATGGATCCCGGGTAAAAAAGTCTGGCAAAAAGGCTTAATTATAGCCCAAGCAGATCCAGAGCTGCTGCAACACCCCCAGTGCAACTCCCCGCTCTGCGCAGATCCCAATAAATCTGGAAGCTGTGGGATTGGTCTCTCCCTCTCTCCAAGGGCTGGAATTTGAGGAGGAAAAATGCTGGACACTCCCAAATCCATGGGATCACTCAGAGGCCTTACAACCACGGGGAGGACATGGATGTCCAAGGACAGAAGGATGGTCTCCATACCCCTGGGGTGTCCCTGCAGTCTCCCCAGGAGCATCCCAACGTGCCACCCAATCCTGTGCCCCTCATACTGCTATTTTGTGGGATCTGTCCATGTGGATAATGACATTCCCTGCCCCTGCAGTGGGTCCTGTGGTGCTAAATCCCATCTGCTCCCTGATTTACCCAGTTCCCCTCCTGTAGCCTTTCTGAGGGTAATCAGGGGATGACCCATGGATCTCCTTGCTACACCACTCCAGGAGTGCAGGAAAAACCCCAGGAATTCAGAGCCAGAGCCTGGAGACCCCGCAGAGACCCTCTCCCACAAATCCATTTGGATTAAGGAATAAAAACCAATGTATAAACATTCAGTTTTCCTGCTGCTCTGATGGGAGCTTTGCCTGCAACTACATCCTGGGGAGAACTTCCAACTATTATTCATCTTCAAATCCAGTTTAACTTCTGGAGTGCAAAGCTCCATGGGTGGGAAGACAGGATCAGAATCTCCCTGAAACTCAGGAATTTCTGGGATACAAACTGATAACCAAGGAATAATTTGGACAAATGGATCCAGATGAAGAGGGGGAGGGACTCCAGCTGGATGCTTGGAGCATGGAAGCAAACAGGAAGGATTCAGACTGGGAACAGATTGGAATTCCAACTATCTGATGACCCCATTTCTGGCCCAGGATTGAGTGGATTTCCTACGAGTTTGGACTTTAAAATGGATAGGTTCTGGAAAATCTGGGAGCAGGGAGACACAGTGAATACCTCCTTGCCTGGCTGAGCATCCCCACACAAATCCCAGGATCTGCCAGTGCTGCGACAAGGCTCTTCCCTGAATCCTCCTTTTCCTGTTGTTCCCATCCCTGGTGGGTCCCAGTGCCAATTTTCAGTCTCCTGAAAACTCCCCCAAATCCTGCAAACTCTCAGGAAAAGGAGCTGCTGGGGAAGACGCCACAGGAGAACAGGGAAAGCAGGAAAACTCACCTCTGCAAACTGTGAGGAGGGGCTGTCATCCAGGGCATTGCTGTCGAAAAAACTGGCAAAAAGAGAAGAGTGAGGGCAAGGCCCCTTCCCCAAATCCCCCTGTACTTCCCAAATCCCCCCTTTGTTTCCTGAAAATTCCCTAGAAGGGGTAAAAAACCCCAAAAAACCAAAAAGGGTAAAACAAAAATTATAAAGAAAAAAGGGAAAACACCAAAATTATTGAAAATGTTTTTTTTTCCCTAAATACTAAAAGGGGTAAAAAAAAAATCCAAAAGGGTGAAAAAAAAAAAAAGATGAAAAGAGTAAAAAAAAAATCCCAAAGGGTAAAAATATCAAGAGGACCAAAACAGGTTTTTCTTTTACAAAAAAAAAAAAACCAAAAAAAAAACCCAAACTCAAAAACAAAAAGGGGAAAAAATACATTAAAAAAGAGAAAAAAATTTTCACGCTAAATCTTATTACTTGATCTATTGTCCCTCCACATGCCTGGACATTGGATATTCGTGGATTCTCTGGTACCTGGAATCATCAGTGACTTCCTCGATGAAGCCAGACTCACAGCGGGGGCAGGTATATTCCTGGGAAGACAAAAGGGAGCTAGGATTAGACACAAAATATTTAGAATTCTAAAGAAAAATCCCCTTCAGGAAGATTCCTGATGCTAGATCCCAAGCAGCTCATAACAACACCACAAAATAACAAATCCCATGGAATTTGGGCACCAGCAAGCAAAAGAGCTGCTGGCAGGAACCACAGAGGCACGGAACATAATTCCTTCCAAGAAGAAAAAATTTCCCTGTTCCCATTCCCAGAATTTTGTCCCAGAACTGCAGATTGGCTTCGATTCAGAGAAAACTGTGGGAAAAATAAAAAGACTCCATAGATCCTCTCTCATGGATCTTCCCTCTCCAGATCCCATTCTGCAGTCAGAGCCTTCCTAAATCCCATACTCCAAGCACTATTTTTTGTGAGATCTCCATCCAGAATCAATCCCCCCTGGATTAGAAGAGTCTTTCCTTCACCCATGCTTCCCAGATCCCTGAAAATCCTGCATCATTGTTCCACAACGCATGGAATGTTCCCCACACTTTCGCCATGGATTTTGTGGGAACTCCATCCAAATCCAAATCCTGGATCAGACCATCACCAGCAGCAGGTGGGATACTGACACATTCCTGTAATATTTGGAATATTTTTTCTGTAGGAGTCCATATGGAAACTCTCAGCTTCCCACCCAGTAGCTGGAGAGAGATAAAAATGGCATTTGGGATAGTCAGCTCTAGGAGGGAGAAGGGAAATGGGAACAGACGGTGTGTGGGCCTGCAGAGCCTTGGAATCAGTTCCCTGCTTTCCCTAGGATGTTTAGGGATGCAGTGGATGATCCTGGAGCCTCCCGGGTGCTCACATCCTGGGATCTGCACAGGGATCTCATTCCCTAAGCGGGACCCAGCCACGGTACAAAGAAAAACAGATTTTCCAAGGAATCTGGTGGCATCCCATGGCTCTGACTCCCCTCCGGCCTTGTGGTTTGTGATTCCCAGAAGGCAAACAAACCAGAATCCCACCAGGAGATCGTTCCTGATTGTTTGCACTCAGATCGTTCCTGAGGCAGACGGGAGCTGTGCCGCACATCCATGTCCAGCCTGAATTTGATCCCAAATCTGGGCAGAAAAGTTGGATCAGGTGGTTTTCCAGGTGATCCCCACCCAAAAATTATGGAAAGATGCAAATGGAATCCCAAAGAAAGGTGTGTAGGACAAATGGGAGCATGCAGAAGTTTTCCTCTGCTCTTGCTCCACCCACCAGCTCCTCCATACTCCAGCTCTAATCCCAACTTGGACTTTCCCCTTTCCCTTGTCTCCAGTCAGAATAACTTGGCGTCTCCACTCTAGCATTGGATTGATACCTTGTGAAATTCCATATCCCTTCTGCCATCCCCACGTTCCTCACTTAGAAAGCAAGGGGAAAAAAAAAAAATAAAAATCTCCCTGGCACGTCCAAGGCTCCACTTCTCAATCCACAGGGATTTTCCTGTGGCAAGACCCTCCTTATACCATGTCATTGGAGAAGAGGCATAAAGTCTCCATAGAAAGTCTCCAGATGACTTACTGGAGGATTGGGATTCTCCAACCCAACATCTCCACCTCTGGCGCTGGCAGGTGCAGGAGAAGTTCTGCTTGGCAATGCCTCCTTTTCCATGGCCTCATCCCTAATCCTCAATTCCTCTCAATGACCCAAACCAGGGAACTTTAGTCCAAGCAGGTGTTTTGGTCGGGATTCTCCAAGGACAAATCCATGGGAAGCAGCTCCCACTGGGGTCTGTGGGCAGAGCCACAAGGCCATGTCCCCCACGGCCAGGAATCTGGGGGGGTTCCTGAAAGGGGAACTGGAGCAAGACTCCGTGGAGGATCCCAGGAAACGAAATTTCAGGTCTTTCCCTGGTGCTTCCCTGGGAGCAGGGCTGGAGTTTTCCTCCCAGGATAAACACAGAAGCTGATGGAGGCACCAGGAAAGCCCAGTTTTTGGGGATGGAAGGGTTGGAGCGAGAGCTGGACAGTGTTTCCTTTTAAAAAGTGGGTTTGGGAATGTTGGAGGGAAAAAATGGATCCTTCAGCGTGGGATGGACGTGGGATAAAGAAAAAATTGGGATGCCCCCAGATCCAAGGAACAGCAACTAGGATAATTTAGAAGTAGATGGACAATTCCCACCCTGTCGGACGAGCAGGCGCTGCAAGGGCTGCTCATGGAGTGGGACGGTAATGGGATTATCCGCTGCTCTGAGGAACAGGAGATTCCCCCAGTCCCTTTCCAGTCTAAGAACTGGGATTGGGGGGTATCACCCGTTCCATGTGGGAACTACTTCGGGGGCTGGAGGTCACTCCTTCCTTGGGGGGGGGTGGGGCTCAGGGAGTGATTGGGGGATCACCGCTGCCCCTACACCTGCCCGGGGCTCACCGGCAGCTAGGGGTTCCCCGCCCCGGCCCTCACCGGCAGCTCGGGGCTCCCCCTCTCCCACCCTCCCTGCCCGGAGCTCACCGGCAGCTTGGGGCTGACCTCGCCCTTGCAGCTGTGGCAAAAAAACCGGTGCTGCGGCACCGCCGCCGCCGCCGCCGCCGCCTCCGCCATCTTCCCCTACTGCCGCCGCTGCCGTCACTCCTCCCAGGGCAGAGAGTGCGGCCCAGAGAGGCCCCACACTTCCGGCGAGCTCGTCTGCCCCGCGCCCAGTCTGGAAAGTGCGGGTGAGCGGGATAGA
This sequence comes from Tichodroma muraria, assembly GCA_013390105.1. Classification (NCBI taxonomy): domain Eukaryota; kingdom Metazoa; phylum Chordata; class Aves; order Passeriformes; family Sittidae; genus Tichodroma; species Tichodroma muraria. The sequence continues at coordinate 6,194 of WAAG01070855.1, read as the reverse complement.
GCGGCACGCCGGGGCGGGGAGCGCCCTGCGCGCCCCCTGGTGTAAGCCTCCCAATGGGGAACAGGGTGGCGGCAGCGGAAGTGGCGCGCCAGGAAGCGGGCGCAGGACGTGGCGGCGACGGGCTAGGCCAGGCCGGGTGGGAAGAGCTGGGGGAGCACCGGGACCCCTGGCGGCGCGGGCGGTTCCACTCGCGGGAGGGCACGGCGGGGGAAATCTCACCTGGGGGAACACGGGGACCCCTGTGACAGGGCTGATCCTCCCGCGGGAGGGGATACAGGACCTCTGCAGCAGGGTCAGCATCTGTCCCCACTCTGTTCTTTGCCCCCGCTCCATTCCTGGGATTCCGGAGCCGCCGGGATGACGCAGGCGGAGCTACGGCTCTGCTCCCTCCTGCTCCAGGAGCACTTCGGGGAGATCGTGGAGAAAGTCGGGAACTCCCTGCTCCGGACGGGACCGCGGCCGCTGCGACTCCTGGTGGGGGACACGGGGCTGCTCCCGGATCAGGTACGGGATGGGAGGGGTCCAGGAGGGAAGACTGGGAGGAAAACCTGGAGAAGGGAATTTTTAATGAAATAAATCAGGAGCGGGAGGTCCGTGTGCCTCTGAAAAACTAACTTGGGAAGGAGGAGGGACACTAATGCTCCATTGCGAGCAAAGGCAGAATAGAGGCCAGGAGCAGGGACAGATTGGTGGCAAAACTTGGCGAAGGACAGGGAATTTTTAATAAATCGGGGGAGGATTTTAATGGAGCAGGTGGCTTGTATTTCCCTGAAAAACTAATCTTTGAAGGAGCAGGTAAATTCTGATTCTCCCTAGGGAAACAGATCTGGGCAAGGAGAGAACACCCAGGAAGACTGGGACATGGCCATTACCATTAAATGGCAGAGTCCAACCCTCCCACTCTCTCTCACAGGTGAAGAAGGCCCTTTGTGTCCTAATCCAGCACAACCTGGTGTGGTATGAAGTGCAGCCCCGGGGGTCCGTGGAATATGAGGCACGGAGCGAGCGGATCCTGCGGATCCTGCGCTACCCCCGCTATATCTACACAGCCAAGACGCTCTATGGGGACCCAGGGGAGCTGCTGGTGGAGGAGCTTCTGCTCCATGGGCACCTTCCCATGAGCTGTGCTGTTGCCAGGGTTGCAGATCGCCTCACTGAAACCATGGAAGGTGGGAAGGAAGCTCCTCTCTCAAAAAAAATGGGATCTGGGAGTGGGTTTAGTTGGTGAATGGGACCAGAGGCACCACAGGGTGTTCACAGCCAGGCTGTGATGGTGGCCGTGGTGTTACTGCGTACTCCTAAGCATCCAGGATCTGGTCTTGGACAGGCCAACGGAGACCATGGAGGCTGGGAAGCTTCTTAAAAAACAGGGATTTGGGATTGGGTTTGTGAATGCGTTCCCAAAGGGTCTGTGGGGTGCTCATGGTCGTGGCAGTGAGGATGGCACGACCGCATTCTCTGAAGGCTCAGGAACATCCCAGATCCCTTCACTGTGTTTCTCCTCCCACCTAGATGGGAAAACCATGGATTATGCAGAAGTGTCTAGCACGTTTGTGCGCCTGGCAGATACCCACTTCATCCAGAGGTGCCCGATAGTCCCGGAAAGCTCCCGGAGCACCAAGGTACCGCTACCACCTGCACCTGCCCTGGCCATTGCTGAGAAGGATATGTACGTTGTGCCTCGGCTCAGCCTTGTCGGTGAGAGCCCCTGGAATCTTGGGATTTGGGGGGGCCTCAGGCAGCACTCAGCCACGTGTTGAGGCCACGGTGATGGGTTTGATGGGAAATGGTGTCTTGGGTTGACAGGGAAGGGGAAGCGGAGACACTCGTGCAACGAGGAAGAAGAGGGGGAACACGCGGCCAAAAAGCAGAAGCAGGAGGGAGGAAGCTCAGAGGTACTGGGAACGCTGGAGTGATGGTGCCCTCGGTACTCTGGCCTGGGAATCGGGACATGGGAAGGGTGGGATCCATATTCCCAAACATGTTCTGGGGAAACCAGGTGGTCCTCTTCTCCTCATTTCTTGTTGCTCTTTTTTTTCCTCTTTTTTCTGGCTCCCATCCCTCAGATTTGTGTCTCCTGTTCCTTAGTTTCCTGCCCCATTTCCCTCTGTTTCCCTGCCCCCTTCCCCCTCACTTTTTGTCCTTGTCCCCCCCAGACTCCCCCAGACGATGGCATTTACTGGCAAGTCAACCTGGAGCGCTTTCATCAGCACTTTCGCGACCAGGCTCTGGTCAGTGCCACGGCCAGCCGCATGGACCAGGTCTGTGGCTCCCACGTCCGTTCCTACTCTGGAACTGAGCTTTTCCCACTCTTACTTCCTGGTTTTCTGAATACAGACCAGCAGTGAGGTGGTGCGGACAATGCTGCGCATGAGTGAGGTGACCACAGCCTCGGGTGCATCCCACACGCAGCCACTGTCGTCCAATGAGGTGGGTCCTTGGAAGCCCCTGGGAAGCTGGTCACTTGAAATCCCTTGATTTTCCCCGTTTTTTCCACTGTAGATATTCCGATCTCTTCCACCTGGGTACAACATTGGGAAGCAGGTGCTGGACCAGTACCTGGCACTCCTGGCTGACGATCCGGTGAGTGTGGGGACACTGAATACAGGGCTGGGGAGACCCTGGGGCTTTTCCAGCCTCTGTTGATTCCATGATTCCTTGGTTGTTTCTCTGCCTGAGAGTAAAACATGTTTTACTGGGAGTTAAGGAAGGTTTTTAACAGATACTGAAGATTTTTGAAGTTATTGAACAGTTATCACAGATATTGAACAGATATTGAAATTATTTGTCAGGTATTAAAATTATTTTATAGACATTGAAGGTATTTAACAGATGCTGAATTTATTTAAGAATACTTGACTTACTTAACAGATATATAACTTAGTTAACAAATACCGATGATACCGGAGAGATACGTAAAAGATAGTGTAGATATTAAAAGATACCAAAGTTATTTAAAAAATACTGTATTTATTTCAAAGTTATTAAAGCTGCCTAAAATTACGACACTGAAGATATTTAAGAGATATTAAAGATATTTAAAAGCCCCTGGAAGAGTCACTAAGACCTGGCCCATGTTTTTAGGCTGTTAAAATCACAGATTTCTTTTCCCTAAAATCTTTTTACTCTTCCCACTCCTTATTTTAAGGAAAAATCCATATTTTCCTTCCTTCAGGGGACATCCTGAACTTTTCCCTGTTGTCTCTCCCTGCAGCTGGAGTTTGTGGGGAAGTCAGGAGACAGTGGCGGGGGCACCTACACTGTCAGTATCCTTTTCAGGGAACTTGATGTTCCCAATCAAGTCCCAGTCCGTGGATGGAAACATTCCCAAGCTCCGGAACTGTCCTTGACCTCAGCCCCTACAGACTTGCACAAGGCCCTGGTGTCCCTAGCCACTGCCACGCTGGAGTCCATTGTGGAGGAGAGGTGATGTGGGGACCTGGAGCCTCCTGGGCTCCCCCCAGCCCCTTCCTACATCCCTCCCTCATCCGACTCCTCCTGCGCAGGTTTGGCTCCCGCTGCGCCAGGATATTCCGCCTGCTCCTGCGCAAGAAGCACCTGGAGCAGAAGCAGGTGGAGGATTTTGCCATGATCCCAGCCAAGGAAGCCAAGGACATGCTCTATAGGATGCTCTCAGAGAACCTGGTGTCCTTGCAGGTGAGGGATCTACAGGATCCTGGAGAACTTGGTGTCTCCACAGATGAGGGAGCTCTGGGATCCCAGAGATTCCTCAGGTATAACAGCTGTCCAGGTGATTGGCACTTTTGGGCACTTGCAAGTGATCCCACCTGGAATCTGGGCAGAGGGAACCCTTGAGGGAGGGGGAATCCTATGGGGGAGGGAACACAGGGACACCTCTGGGCAAGGGGATACCCCCACTTGGTTCCCACTATGTCTGCCCCTCTGCCCTTTCCACAGGAGATTCCTAAGACTCCGGACCATGCTCCATCCCGCACCTTTTACCTGTACACGGTGAACGTGATGGCCGCAGCTCGGATGCTGCTTCACAGATGCTACAAGGTGAATCCTGAGGACCTGCTGTGCCCCAGTTATCACAGATCCTGGTCTATCCATGCAGTAATTCCCAGGGAATCAAGGCCCTGCCACCAGCTCCTGCTCCAGGGACCTGTCCCAGCTCCCAGTCCTGGAAGTGCCATGTCCGGGTGTCACAGCCCCCTCCTTCCTGGTGCCACAGGGATGGCAGCAGCACTGTCCTCCATGTGTTCCCTTATTGCGTTTTTGGGAGTGTAGGGTCCCCTTGGTGCCCCCCAGTACACTTGGGCTGGGGCCTCACCTGGTTCTTGTCCCTCCAGAGCTCCTTCCTGCTCCAGGGTCCAGGTATCACAGCCCCCTCCCTTGTGGTGCCACAGGAGTGGCAGTGACTGTGCCCATGTCCCTGCATGGGGTTCTTCAGTGCTCCCCAACACAACCGTGCTGGGTACTGACCTGTTTCTTCCTCAGAGCGTGGCTAACCTGATGGAGCGAAGGCAGCATGAGATGCGGGAGAACAAGTGAGAACTGTGGCTGGGGGTGGCCTGGCATGGTGGGTCCAGAGCCGTCGCTGCCATGTCCATGTGTCCATGTTCCCTCCTAGGAGACTCCTAGAGAAGTCCCAGCGTGTGGAGGCCATCCTGGCCTCCATGCAGGCCACGGGTGCTGAGGCGTCACAGCTGCATGAGGTTGAGGAGATGATCACAGGTCCAGAGCGTCAGCAGCTCGAAAACCTAAAACGCAACGTCAACAAGTGAGGGGGGATGGAAACAGGGTTAGAAAAGGGGGTTAGGGAGTCTGTGGGGGGTTGCCCATCACTGTCTGCCCCCCAGGATCGATGCCAGTGAGAACCAGGTGGATGAGACCATCTTTGTGCTGGAGTCGTTCATCATGAGCACCATGAAGACGCCGTGAGGGAACAGGACAGGAACAAGGACATGGACACAGACAATGACAGGGATATGGATGGGGACGTGGATGGGGACAGGGACCAGATGCCTCTGCCCACAGTGCTCGTACATGAGGAAAATAAAGCAACAGTTGCTAATGCACCTGTGTGTTAACTGGGTGCAGGGACACAGGACACAGGGACAGACAGGCATGGAAACACACAGAACACAGGGGACATAGATGCACAAGATACAGGGATCACAGGATATGGACACGCAGGATGCAGGACACATGGGGACACACAGGACATGGGCACGTGAGTTAGTTAAGAATACTTGAGATTATTTAAAAATACTTAAATAACCCATAAGAGGACATGTGGGAGATGGAGGATATACAGAGGATACAAGACATGGGGACACACATTGGACATGGGGGACACACAGAAATGTTCTTGTGTCCCTCAAGACTCATCCTGTCTCACATGACATGCTGTTCCCGGCATGACCTATCTGTCCTGGCAACTTTCATCTGGGAGCAATCCTTGAATGTATTAAATTTTGGAGGTGGAATCCAGATATTGGCCAGGTTTAGGGTTAGGGTTAGTTATGTGCCATCGTGCTCAGGATAGTGGCTCTGGAAGAAACTCACGGTGCCACGCTCAAGGTTTTTTGCCGTAACTCACATGACATCACACATACAAATATAACTTGCACATATAGATTAAACAATTAAAAGCTTGAAAAAAGTAATAAAAAGAGCATGCATTTACCACTCTGTCCTGCTCTCTGCCCGCATTTTCTTATTCTAGCCCAGCGTCCTACTCCCTGATTGCTCTTTCCTTGTTGCGCTGTCCATTTATCTGATTACCTGCTCACTCTGCCGGAGTCCCTGTAGCTGAGAGTGGGCTTCTGCCTGCTAAAATCCCGAATGGTGCAGGATTTCTCCCAGACCCAAGCTGCCACCACCTAGAACCCTGGCTGCCTTTGGAGGACAGGAAGAGGAGACTGTGGGTGACTCTAACCCACAGTTAGAATGAGAGAGTGATGTATAAAAGTTCTAATTGTAGTTTCTGTATGTTGTCAGTAAAAAAAAAGGTGTAGGGAGGAAGGAAGTGTATTCTAAAAGTTTCATTCCAATTTTTATTTTTTAGTGTTCGTTAATAAAGGTTTTATTCCTTTCAAATTTAAACCTGCTTTACTCTTAATTAAAAAAATTTCAAATAAGTGAACTAAAACCGCTACAGTGACACGCAGAGATGCTGAGGGTGACAGCGGTAGACGGGGGGTGACAGAGAAGCTGGAGGCCGCGGG
>WAAG01070848.1:0-13015 GCA_013390105.1 Tichodroma muraria | reverse complement strand
CAATAGGATAGATCACACATTCGTGTTTGGGGTTGAGAGAGATGCTCAGCAAAGAGAGATTCGTTATCAGTTTGTCAACAAAATTCAATACATCAAGAAGAGATGGGGGAAAAGCATAAACACACAATAGAGACACAACAGAAAATTTTTCTTCTAAGTGAAATAGCATTCTGTTCATAACCAAAAAAATCAAGGCAGTGCTGAACATTCATCAGAACACCTTATGAATACCCAGGCTGCCCAAGTGGGTGTGAAAGAAGCTAGGCCTCCAAAACAGCCCACTCACACTCTTAAAGATTTGTCAAAGTAGCAGAGATAATAACTGTTCCAATCAAATCCCACTTGCACTTTAGTCATGACACAGCTGTATTTATTGGAAATGGTTTTTTTTAAGCCTGTCCAAGGACATCAAAATCAATGAGAAAAATTTTTGTAGGTACATTGGTGATAAAAATGTAGACCAGGGAAAACGTGTACTCTCTCCAGAAGTTCTGGTAATCTGAGATACAGGGAAAGCTGAGGTACCCACAAGTTTTATGCCTTCGTCTTCACTGGCAACTGTTCTAGCCACACTGTCCAAGTTTCAGAAGGCAGACACAGTGAGTGGGAAAACGAAGGTCATGTTTGAGACCACTGTGAACCTTAACATACACAAATTCAGAAGGACATGGTCTACCTGGACCTGTGCAGAGCATTTGACGCTGTCCTGCACAAGATACTTGTTGCTGAGCTGGAAAGAAACAATTTGATGTGTGGACTCAGTGGATAAGGAGCTGGCTGGGTGGTCACACTCAAGCAGTTGCAGTCAATGGCTCAATGTCCAAGTGGAGAGCAGTGACGAATGGTGTCCTCAGGGGCTAGTACTGGGACCAGTTTTATTTAATAGCTTTGTTGGTGACAAGGACCATGGGGTGGAGTGCACTCTCAGCAAGCAAGCAAACAACCAAGTTGTTGTGATGTGGTCAACATGGTGGAGGGGATGGAAGCCATCCAGAGGGACCATGTTAGGCCCGAGAAGTGGTGTGGTGTGAACGTCAAGAAATTCAACAAGGCCAAAGTGCAAGGTCCTGCACCTGGATTCGGTAACCACAAGAAAAAATTCAGGCTGTTAGGAGAACATATTGAGAGCAGACCTGAGAAGGACTTGAGAATGCTGGTAGATAAGAAGCTTGACATGACCCATAATTGTGTGCTCACAGTCCAGAAAGCCAATTGTATCCAGGGTTGCTTCCAAAGCCATGTGGCCAGCAGGTCAAGGGAGGTTGTTGTCCAACTCTACTCTGCTCTGGTGAGACCTCGTTTGGAGTACTGTGTTCAGTTCTGGGGCCTCAACATAAGAAAGACATGGATCTGGAGGAGTGAGTCCAGAGAAGGGCCAAGAAGATGATCAGAGGGCTGGAGTATTTTTTCCATGATGACAAAATAGGACAGTTGGGGTTGATCAGCCTGGAGAAGAGAAGGCTCCAGGGAGACCTTGTTGCAGCCTTTCAGTACCTAAAGGGGGCCTACAAGAAAGCTGGACAGTGTAGTGACAGGACAAGAGGGAATGACCTTAATTGAAAGAGGGCAGATTTAGACTGGATGTTAGGAAGAAATCCTTTACACATAGGGTTGTGAAGCACTGGAACATGGTACCCCATCCCTGGGACTGTTCAAGGCCAGACAGGAAGGGGCTCTGAGTAAGCTGGTGTCCTGTCCATGGCAGAGGGGTTGGAAGTAGATGATCTATAAGATCCCATCCAACCTAAACCATTATATGATTCCATGTTACTATGATTCCTTGAATCCTTAAAAGCTCACACTTTACGTTCATCCATTTATAATTCCAGTATTTCAGAGTAACAGCCAAGCCATCGAAAGTCACTGTTACAACTCTCTTTATATCCATGTCATTTCTAGATGGAACGTTTCTGAATGTGCTCAAGTGATTTGAGAGATGTTTCTGTCCCACAGCAGAACTCACACTTCCTGTGGAAATCCTCAATTTTCCCAGCACAATTCCTTCCTTATCCTATAAGAATTTAAAGTGACAAGTAGGACACCCATATTGCACTATCTCTTTTTAAAGCCAATCACACTCTGACCTGCCAAGGCTCACCTTAACTGACCTTAACTGTTCATGACAAAGAGTGGGTGATCTCACCATTTTTAATCTGAAGATACTTTGATTTTCACTCAGGATATGGTCCTTGCTTGCTAAACACAAATGCCTCTATCCAAGCATCTCAGTTTAGAGATAAGTTTAGGAGAAAAAGCTCTGGAGTGTCTATTTGCTCTAGGAAAGAAAGGGCTTCAGCAATCCCTTTTCTGCCAATGAGAAAATGAATACCAGTGGGTGAAAGTGAAGAAAACCAACTGTTTATTGATAAACAAAGTGCCCACACAGCACAGGAAAAAAAATAATAAATGCCAGATATTGAACCTTCAGAACCTTACCCCAGACACACACACACACACACACACACGCGCGCGCGCGCGCGCGCGCGCACACGCACATCAGAAAAAAACCCCTTAAAATGCCAGGAAAAGAAAGAAACTGGCTGGCCATGTGGAAACGGGGAACAAAATGGCACCCAGCTTTTGTCTCAGGAAAGGAAAATAAAGTTCATGTAGCAGCTCAGGCAAAACAGATGGGAACTTGTTGAATCTCTCAAGTGTTGATCTCATCCTCACAGCAGATGAAACTGTTGTGTTTTTTGGTGTTTTTTCTCGTGTTGGTTGAGCTTTCCCTGAGGTCTGGGGCCAGGCAGAGAAGTTCCTTCTGCTCCCCACAGGTCTCAGCTGACTGTCTAACAACGATTATCTCTGATCTTGGACCAAAACCAAACAGAACAATTTAAGAAAATAACAAAAGGTTATTTTGTTCGAGCAATCGACAAAGGATTGCTGTTACAGTCTCTCCAGACCAGGGAAAGGGGAAGAAAGAAACTTCTCTCAATGGCCCCTAGGCTCCACCCCTTCCTCAGACTCAGATAAGCAGACATTTAAAAATTGAATTAAAGATACAGCAGACATTTCTGGGCATAAAGTATATGATAAGGGAATAGAGTATCATCATAAAATCACCTGAAGACACCAAGCAAAACAGAAAGTTACCAAAATAAGAACTTCAGGATTTGGTACTAAATTAGCCATGTTCTTCTCCTCATTATTCTGAGCTACAAAAAAAACCAGCAAGTTTTCCAGCAAAATGACAAAGTTTTCTTAATTCCATTAGACAGTGTGAAATGATGCATTTTAGCCATACAGAATAGTAAACAGAATGGAAAGTGTTCTGGAGCATGCTGTGGATGGGGTAAGTAAATCAATAGTTTGTGAGGGAAAGCTTCCAGCAGTATGGATTGTTTGAACTACTTACCATTATGTCAAATTCACTTTAGCATAAGCAAACAGGCATGCAATATGATGAATATTGAGAGAAGAAGTATTTCTACTGTTTGCATTTAAAGGCCTAAAGTTATATAGATTTTTATAATCAACTAAGTCTTTATAACAATAAAAATACTTTTATTTAACCCTTAAGGAGTTGATGGATGAAGTATTCTTTTTGCCTGTTTGGATCAGTCACAAGCCCATTGAATTGTATAGATATAATTTTTTCTTTCCTTTATTAATACTCATGTGCTTTGTTATTTTAATAACACCTTCTCTGTGGGAATCATTTTTGTCAGGAGAACTGAAGGAACATTATGAAAGGACATCATGAAAGGACAATGTCATCTGAAACCAAATAGACATTTCCCACATTGGGAAAAACAAAATCCCACCAAATATCATATCTGGTTGATAGCTTCCTTGACAAAAAAATAATTTCCTCTTAAAAATTATATTATTGATGTCCTCAAATGTGTACATGGTGTTGACCAGAGACAGAAATAAGCACCTGCTTCAAGAACTCTATTGCAAGTATGATGCCTTGAAGTATGAAGTCTTGAAATAAGCATGTAATTGATTTTACTTTTGAAAGGCACCTATCATGTTTTCCAATCTACTGTTCTACCAAAACTAAGACCATATTCTTCACATAAGGTTCAAATCTGGCCTGCATTTGCTCAGAAGCGAGCGTACATTGAATAATATGGTTCATATAGGCTTCCATTTAAAAAGTGATTATGGTTACTTAGCTCTGATTCACTTTACTGTGGTCATTCAAGACATTGTTTATTACCTAATTTGGGTAGGAAGACAGAAGATACGAGACAGAGAATCATAAGAAAAAAATGAGGTTATTGAAACTTATTTGATTAAGAGACAGACCTGTCTATGTAAACCTATAATTTAAAATGATAGGTTTACATAGTAGGATTTCTTCAAACTTCTCTTAACCTTTTTTTCTAAGTCTCCTAGCAAGAGCCCAAATTTGTCCACACTCATAAAGAAGGCAGTCATTACTGCCTTGAGGTGTCTTAGTTCTATCCTGTTAATATTTCAGCTAAAACACCACAACTGTCTAACAGGCAGAAAGATCACTTTCACCAGGTACTTAGGATTTTAGACAGCTAATATCATACCTCTTCCCATACTCCATTTTGATAATATAACTGCTTATTCAAGTAGGATAGATTAATATAATTTTTGTTGAACTTCTCTTATATTCTTAAAATCATTAGCACTACCAGATGGAAAGTTTACCTTACTGGCCTTCTGTTTATGATGTTCAAAGTTTCATCAAGGGTGCCAGCTTCTGCAGAATATTATACGTGGTGATATGTATTTTCATTAAGTCTTATTATTAGATAGTTACTGAATGCATTAGTGTGGGATTCAAGGCTGCCACAGAGCCAGCTCCAATAAATGGGGGAAGGAGGAAAGAAATTCTATATTAAGCCAAGGGGTTTGGAGGTAAAGGTATAAAGTGTAAAGAATGTGCATTGCTTCTCAAAATTCTGTCAGAGCTTGTTTACGGGACAGAGCTGAGGACATGCATGCAAACCACAAAATCAGAAGAGTATCATGCCCAACAAACTATAAATACACTTTAGCAACTGAAATGTTGACATGAGCACCATCTTAGCAAAATGGTGAAGAAAGACTAGTTCAGATGATAACACATTCTACTTATATTTTCTTTTATTATGAAGCAGGTGCACTCACACAGACAAGCACAACATATTTTTATGATTGGTATCTTCAGGCCCCCTACGAAATCAGGATGGTGTTGCCTCTGAGTGCTTTTGAACTACCTTTGCTAGACTTTTTAAAACCTATTTGAGCACTTTTTAAAACTTTATTTTTAGGAAACTCAAGTTTTGAATGCTCAAGGATTAAAATAGAACAGGCTTCTAAAGATTCTGGATGTTCGGGTTTTTTTTCACCTGAGCATGTGACTCCTGAGAAATTCCCTGGAAGCTAATATGCAGATGTTGAATAGAGCTGGGAAAAAAAATTATGTTTTTTATACTCCTGAAACTAATAGTATGAAAGGAGTTCCCCTTGTTACATAACGTCACCATCAGGACACTACATAATGAAATTCTGGGCTGTTCAGAGATTTGTACCATGGTGGCAATAGTTGAGCTGAAGAAGCATGAAGGACACAACCCTATCATCATTAGACAACCTAGTATAGCTTTTTTGCATCAATATTGATATTTATTCCAAGATAATCTCCATATCCCTGTATCCTGGGGGTTCCTGTGTCATTCATTCTGTTCATGAATGTGATGCATTCATGATGTGTCCCTGTGCCATTCATTCTGTTAATAGTGAGTGTACTACCTCTCACTCCTTGCCCCTGCCTTATCCATGAGTGTCCTAAAAGTCTTATATCAGAGTATGCTCTCCTTTCTAGCAATGTTGGTTTTCTTCCTTCCAGGGATAAAAGCTGCTTTCCCAGCTAGGAACTCGGAAAAAAGTTATTCCCTGCAATGTGTAGCAGAAGTCAGATCTCTGAAATGACTGTGACGGACCCTGTAAGAGATATGTTAGTTTCATTCCACATAACTGAAAGAAACAAATTTTGCCAATAGTCTTACTGTGTATTTTAAGATTAGTTCATTTGCATTAAATGCAGCAAGATACATTAAGAAAACTCAGCGGCGTTGCTTTGTGCTGCTTTCCTTTCCAGTATTAGATGACAAAATTCTATCCTGTCTGCGTGGTGGGTCCAGGTGCAGAGCCCAGACTCCCACTGAAACAGCCTAGATGAGTGACTACATTCCAGCAAAAGGAGGATCGCTGGTGCTTGCAAACTCAGTGCAAGTAGTAGGAGTTCTAAGAGTGTGTCTTGAAAAATTCTTTGGGTGCCAGAGCAGCACCAAAACTCATTAACATTCACATCATTCCCAACTTCATTATCTCACCCAGATGTTTCCATGACTGCCCTTTTAAAGAATTCCTGTCTAAATTTTATTTACATTTGTTCAACAATATTGATGCTTAATGAATAAATGCAGTATGCTGTCAGTACTGAAGACTAATTACATCTATGTATGAGCCTGAGAACCTGATTGAAAAATCTGCAGTAGCTAGGCTGGGTTTAAATAAACACTTTAGTGTAGTGTTTTAATTACACTTTAGTTTGTAATGTAATTTTTGGCTGTTTAAACTATGATTTAGTCTGAGCTAATTACAAATGATTTTCTACTCAGTAATTAATAATAACAAAATTGTAATTAGACAGCTGCTCTGGATCAGGGTGGCAGTTTGTGTTAGCTGACTCATGATAGACTGGCAGATAAACAAGAGCTGCATTTGGGGACTGGAATTTACTGCACCTTTCTGTGTTTTGTTTTCAGTCAGAAGAGCTATTATGGTTGGGAGTACTTCAAAATACTCCTTGGTTTTGAGGACTGAAGCTTGATATTTACAGTGGGAACTTCCTGTGTTTCTGCCACTTGTGAAGGTGGGTCATTCTACTTGTGGCTGATAGAGATGTTGCAGATTCCTTTCTCTTGCTCAACAGAAAATAAAGCAAACTTCAGTTTTTCCTGCATGCCACAGGACTGCATTGCAGCAGAGGACCCTAACTCACAGCAAGAAAACCAGCAACACCAGAAGCCTTTTATCCACCACCCACCTGAAAGTTACATAAACTACAATGAAGCAAATGTAAGTTAGGGATGATACTTCCATATTTCAGCAACTATATGATAAATATGTTCCTTGCTCCAGAGGTGTTTGGTGGTAAAACACCCTCTTTGATGCCAGCATTACTTCAGAACTGCAGACCCAAAGAATAGTATCTGTCGTGAACCACTCAAAACAGCACTGCTCTACTTCTGCTGATTTGTAAGCTTCCTCTTCTTTATCTATATTCAGCAAGCCACGTAAGATAAACAGTGAATCTTCATCAGATAGCTGTCTACCCTATAATCACCAGGGATTGATTCTGGAGCATAACAGATGCCTGAAAAAGACAAAGGACACTCTGCTAGCTTCCTCCATCATTTAGGGTTCCAGACTTGTCAATTTCTGGCATTCTGTTTATATTTTTAGTTGATGTGGGAAATGTTTTGCATTTTGAAAAGGCAGCAACTTTTCCCCAATTTTCATGAAAAGAAAAATCAAAAGGTCTTAATAAATTGTCTTTGGGATACATTTGGTATCCTTTTATTCAAAGTTGGCTGTAAAGTATAAATTTGCCCAAAGTTGGAGAAAAATATAAAAACCATTACAATCACTTAGGGTGGCTCTTCAGAAAGTTATTTCTTCTAACAGTTGAATTCAGTTTTATTTTCAAGTTCATTTGAACATTCATGCTTAAGACACCTAATGAACGCTAATAATTGAACACTAAGTAATACACTGCAAAACACGCTTCACGTGTTTTAGGATTAGAATCTGGCATAAGCCGTGATGTTGTCAGCATGTAGATAATGTATAGTTGAAGAAAGACTTTAATAGAATATTTTCTATATGTGTTTAAAAAACCACTGAATTGTACCACTGGGAGATCTTAATGCATACAGCTTCCACCTTGTTACTTACAATAAGCTCAAGTCCTGGTACATGTGAGCTGCTGGCAAAGTTGCTGCATATCTAACTGAAAAAAGCCACATAAGGGATAAAAAAATCACCAGGAACATGCAGACTAAAATGTAACTATAAATCAATTATAAAAATAGAAACCTTAATACAACTGACAGTCTGTAATTATGTAAGTAGTTTGAGCAACATACTGTAACTGATGTTTCTCTTAAAATACTTATTTTGAAACACATTGCCTTCTAACAGAGCATAATCATCAGTTTTACAATGTCTCCCATGAACCATTTACAAAGGAAGAGATGAATGATTTGTCTAAGTCTAAAATCTAAGCCCCCAGACTATCCTAAGACAAGGTCATAAAATTGAAAAATAGAATACAATGACAACTCTTTGGACAGACACAAAAATGAAGAAAATATTGCCTGCCTGAGCACATTCACTTCTCATGGTCTACAGAAAGCAAGATAAATAAATCTGAAAATAGATGTGTTTAATTAAAAATAATATGTGTATCCTTTTTCTGTCCCTTTTGGAGCACTCCTCTTTTAAAATTGTCCTTGATCGTAATGTGGTAGGAATCTATGAAATACTTCTTATATTCATATTTCAGACGTTTATGTTCCTGATATGTTTCCCAAAGAATATTTAAGCTAAGATTTCTAAAATTAAGTAACAGTTCTTTCTCTATTTTCCTCTCTTCCCATGATTCCAGTGAAAATTTATGAAATAAAAAGAAAACCTTTGGGTTTATGTTGGCTTCCTAAATTTTTTTTTAGCAGCAGAAGTGTCCTAAAAAATCAATAGTGCAGTTATATGCTCTTGGTAAGTGGATTAAAAACAAGCCCTATTTTTAAATTAAATACCATTTTTCATGGGAAATCTAGTCTCAACTACTGCATCTAAGATAGCTGGCATCATCATAATGAAGAATTACTGAAAGGAAGTGTGTCTCGTCCTTTAGCCAAATGTAGCACGTGCCCTAGAGATTTTCAGAGTGCACTAACTTGCAAACCCACTCACCTTAGCAAAAATACTTTGTCTCTAATTTTTATGTGCTTCATTTGATTTTAATATTAAAGCTTCAATTCTCATATGCTTGTATGATGGAACAGAATGGCATAAGGCAGTAGTAGTATTAAAAATTGTGAATGTTAAATTCCTGCAAAAACTAATTTAAACTATTTCTAAACTATATCCAGGAAAGGATATGGGAACTCCAAAAATGTACCCCTTTGGCAAACAAGAGTAATTGTGCCCCACAATAGGAGGTGTGGCCTGCGGGCTGAGGGAGCTGATCCTTCCCCTCTATTCAGTACTGGCGTGGTCAGCGTTGCCATGTTGTGCCCACTTGTGTACCATGCACAAGCACTGCCAGGGGAACAGTCAGAGAGGAGGCGCAGCACAGATACTCACAGCAGCACAAGAAACCGCAGAGCGCGGTCACTGACCGTGTCCCCTCCGCTGGTAGAGGGGGACCCGTGGCAAAGCAGTAAATGTGGTGGCAGGGCGTGGCTCTGGGGCTCTCGGACACCTCCTGCCAGCAGAGAGAAGCCTGTTCTTCTCTGGAGCCACCCAGGCCTGCTGAGCGCGGGGAGCTGGCTGGCTGTGCGGCTGCAGCCTGGGAGCGCATCGTCAGGGCAGTGCGTTGAGCTTGGCACTTCGCCTGCTCTTCCATACAATAAACACCCGGACGCTTTCCAGGAGTTGGTTTCATCCCAAAACCAAAGAGCTACCCATTGTAAGGAATACTTACCCAAGGATTTCTCCACAGTGCTGGAAACGCAGGGGGAGAATTTCTTTGGGTGCAGAATTAGTTTGTTTAATGTCAGTTTCACACCCTTGAGCAACTTGTTGGTTTGCTGCAATCAGGATAGCAACATTAGACAGCTTCCTGCAAGGGAAAACCTTCCCCTGGTGCTGCTCCCTGCACTTCCATGTGCCAGCACAGGGCTGTCAGGCTGCACATGGCCCAAGAGACCTGTGCATAGTCCAGGGATGCAGGCAATGGCTCCTCCCACTGGTGCCCCTGCACCCAGGCATCCCTGGTCCTTCTCCACTCTCACCTGACACAGCCTTTCCTTCTCACTCATCTGCAGGAGCAGCCCAACTCTGCTAGTCCAAGCTCCCACAGCTGTGCTGGGAAGGCAGGCAGCTCTGCTGCTCTGGAGCCCACTTGCCCATGTGCACGGCTTAGCTGGATTTCTGTCAGGCAAGGGAAGCTCCAGGCCCCAAGACTCCCAGGTTTTCTGGGGGCAGCCCTGAAGCAGGCTGCCATTCAAGCCCAGCATGCTTTAGCCTCAGGAGGAAGCACTGGAGGAATGGGAACTGTACCTGAGAGCCTGTGTTGACAGAGAACCCTGGACAATCTCTTTCTTTTCCAACAGCAGCCACTGACACATCCCCAGTAAATCATTTTGTCAAATCATACCATCACCAGGAGTGGCACACAGGTACTGACACACAGCGTACCCCTGAGCAAAAATGCTTCCATCAGTTTAAAGGCTCCATCCAAGCCACAGACTATCAATGTAGTCTCCCTGCTAAGCAAGAGAAGTAAGCCAGCAGGCAGTGATGATGAAATAGAAATTTTGGAGTTCACTCGCGTTAACAATATGAATTAAGCATTTGAATTTTAGCTTGCAGACTTATGTGCTGAATGTTAACCTTTCACTTAAGAAACCTCGGCTGTGGTACAAAGGGCATAAGAAAACGCAAATTTCTGTAAGATCNCCTCGCACAAGCTTTCACGAGAGCTATCTCACATGTCCAAGGGCGCCAACAATACCTACCCACTTCATAACTTTATCGAGTTGTGGAGTCTATTTATTCCGCGTATCACCTCAATGACACAGAGGCAAAGCTGGAAGCAAGGAGGGGCATGGAATGCTTCTTCTTGGAGTGGAACCTGCAAGGCCGCCCAAGGCACAGACAGTTGCTCTGCTCTGGCCCTAACCTCGCAGCTGCAAGAGACCCAGTCCAGAGCAAGGCTGTCCCCCCACTTTGGCCATTTTTGTCTGCACATAAACATGGTTTCTTTTTCTGTTCATACAGACATTCAGAATTTAAATCTTGTCAGTAGTCCATGATGGGTTAGTGCCTCATATTTTAAAACTTCAAGGAAAGGCCCTAAATTCCTTATGTACTTTTAAAATATTTTACTAGAATGTTAATACAGCAACTGCCTTTAGATAGTCAACATTTCCAAAAACTGCAGAAAGTCTGGAATAGGCATGAGAAAGTAAATTCTCTGTACTGTCTAGGGAATTTAATTTTCCCATGGTAAGGTGTTGTGTGGAACGCTTAGAAATATCTTTTGAAGGAAAAATTTTCATACATCTTTGTTTCTAGACACTTGTTTATGAAATTATAATCAAAAGATTAAACCGTTGTTTACAAGAATAAAAGCAAGTAAAATAAGAGAACATTTAAAAAATAAAAATAATTTACCACATAATCCATATTAACTTTCAGTTTTGTTATATATTCTTGGTTAAAAGGAAGAATATATCTATAATTTTCCTTATATCAAATTTTTTAAACTTGCCTGTATTCCTAAGTTTATAATTAAAGCTTCATCTAAGCGGTATTAAGTTCAAAGCCTACCAACACATCAGCTCTGGAAACAGTATTTTGTTATGCTTCCCATAGAAAACAACAACATTATTTAGTCATCATTAAGAGTTTTATTCCTTCATTCATTTCTAGGAGTCTAAGTTAGTAATAAATCAACTGACTGAAGAGCCGTTAAAACTAGAGTGAATTAAATCAAAACCGTATCTTAAATATAACATGGTATTTTAATCCAATGCCTTTTAAAAGTAATTCTGTTTCCTTGCTGGTAGTTTTAAGTACCTTCCAAAACTGCTGGTACTGTGTGTACACTCTTCAATGCTTCCTAAAGGTTTTGAACATACACCATTGCTTTCTCTAGTCACAAATGATATGGAACAAATTAAAGGAGAATTAATCTCTTTGAAGACAGATGTTAAGGAACTAAATTACCCAGATCCTTTAAACAGAAATTGCACCCTAAGCCATCAAGAATAAGGTGGTTGACCCAAACCATTTGTCACTGCCCACAGAACAGATGTTTTACATATTATGGGATAGGAACAATATCTTACACAATCAATACCACAAAGATGTTGTTCAAAAAGACTGAAAATGCCATAATCAATTTATGATTAATCATTTAGGATCCAGTTCATCATCGATCTTCAATACTTGCATATTTCAAGTATGTATACATCCCACTGAAGTTATAGATGTATTTAAAAGCACAAGGTCAGTGATTGTTACTCTGTGTTGAAAAAAGACTTTTGAGCCAGCTCCTCAGAAGCAGTTCCCAGTACTGACTCTTGTCTTCTGTCTGCCAGTGTTTAGGGAAACGCTGAAACACCTAAACTTCATAATAAAATGGTCAAATTGTCAAGTAACTTGGAAGACTAACAGTATCAGAACAGGGGATCAAAGAAGAGTCTTATTACAGCTCTTTTAGATTGGGAGAAAAATATATCAGTTTTCAATTAGCCTGGTAATGACTCAAAACCATTAAGTTTATTAAGAAATCTTTGTCTTAGGAAGCTATCTGTGAGTCATCTGAATTATCAGTGCCTCGTTTCATATGACAGTGTTGCGACTGTCTAGCACTCGTTATTTACGAAGAAAAAGCAGATTTCCTGGAAAATTATAATTTACCATTACAAGACATTAAGTCTAAAATACTGCCTGCTTTATAGAAAAATAAAAGTGGGCGTATATGTCTCTGGAGATGTCTGTCAATACAACACAGTGTTTCCAAAGGTGGTACACAAGGAAATATTAAAAACAAATTGTCCTTCCAGAGAAGAAAGAATTTTGCAAATCAAATGCTGTTTGTGAGAAATCACAGCAGGCACACTAGTGATTTGGTTTTTTCTAAATTACTTTCAGAGGCAATCTGACATAGTTTGGCTGGGGAAATACACCTTTTCAGACATGGCATCAGAAACAGGAACACACTGCTTATATTCTGACATATTCTCCTTTCTTTTTGAATACGGAGCATGTTTGTAATGAAAGCATATTGGGTTTGCATGGCAAGGTT
>WAAG01070846.1:1595-38743 GCA_013390105.1 Tichodroma muraria | reverse complement strand
AGATTTAAAATAATAAAAGAAAAACAAATGAGCACAAAAATAACTCCCCAACCAGTCTGGAGGTGTGAAAGGGAGGTTTGGAATGCTGCTAATGGTATGTGGAGCAAAGATGTGCAAACATGGAGCAATGAGACATGGAAGCACAAATGGTTCATGTCCAGCATCATTTGAAAAAGATCATTGTGACATTCTACAATGAAGCCAGTGCTGGCAAGTGCACAGATACTAATAACAAGAGTTTCTGTGGTCTTGCACCAGTGTTACAACTTCTGAAAAGTAGGACTATGTAAGTGTGCATTGTGTAGAAGCAAAAGGGTAAAAAGACCATTGGACTGGTCAAGGACAGTCTTGGAACTTTGGGTGCTTTGTGGTAGAAAGCTTGGCCACTATCAACAACTGTTTTGAGTTGCTTCTGTTCGATATATGTTTATTTAAAGTCTAAAGATGTCTGAAGCATTTCACTGCCTGTTTTGAGTTAAAAAAATAGATAAATGTAGTGTTTCCTTGGAGAATGTTGCTTTATTGCTCATGACTAAAACTGAACTCTGAATTTTGTACTGCTTGGAAATACAGGGGTTTTTTTTTCTGGTATATTCTGCTGCGGAAAGGAAGTAAGCTTTATTTGTTTCATTGAGCAACTTTGAGGCACTCTCACATGTGTATGACAGTCTTTGGGAGAAAATAAATATTTGTGCTACTTTTTTCTTTGAATATTTTAGACCATTCAAAAATGTGACAGAGTATGATGGGCAAGATGCGTGTGGCTCCAATAGCTGGAACATGGTTGATGTTGACCTGCCACCAAACAAAGAGAACAATCCTGGAATTCTGCTGCAGGGATTGAAACCTTGGACTCAATATGCTATTTATGTCAAGGCTGTTACCCTCACAATGATGGAAAATCATCATATTCATGGAGCAAAAAGTGAAATTATATATATTCGAACCAATGCTGCAGGTGAGATTAGGGGGCTCTGGAGGTGAGACGTTGATAATGCTTCAGGTGTGATGAGTGCATTATTGTGCAAGTTCTGTTGTTGATACAGAAAATCAGCATTAAAAAGCTTTGTGCAGATGCTGTGCTTAGTGCTAACAGTTTCACTTATTATGAGAGTAGTATTAAAATTTGAATTAAAACTTTTTTCAGATGTTGCTTTCATTAGGAACTATGGGAGCTTCTTGGAGTTAGAATCTCAGACTTTGTTCCGTTGTAAAGACTAATTTAAGCGCAGCTTTGGATTGGGATTTGGTTGCAGTTGAAGCCTTAAGTGTTGATATAAGTAGAAAATCCTTTCTTTGAAATAAGGTGGTTTTTTTTCCTTGCAGTATAGAAATGTAGTGGGATTCCCTCAAAAGCTTGCATGGAAATACATTGTGGGGTGNCTAGTGCCATCCATTCCCCTGGATGTTATTTCAGCATCCAACTCCTCATCCCAGCTGATTGTGAAATGGAATCCTCCCTCTCTTCCCAATGGGAACCTCTCCTACTACATCGTGCGCTGGCAGCAGCAGCCTCAGGACAGTTACCTGTACAGACACAATTACTGCTCCAAAGGTAGGAGAACTAAATGTTCTTCTGTTGAAATGCCTGGGACTCTGCCTGCCAGGGCTCTTCACTAAGGGCAAGCACTTCACTTCCAGGGCAAGAGCTAAATAACAGCAAGTAGAGGGAATGGGTAAATGCAGATTGTTGCTGTATCCATGATCTGGAGAGAAAGAAACCAGCTCTATTCTTTTCTTTCAAGATAAAGTCCCCATTCGAAGATATGCTGATGGGACCATTGATACAGAAGAGGCCACTGAGCCCACCAAGCCAGAGGGCTGTGGGGGAGAAAAAGGACCTTGTTGTGCTTGTCCCAAGACAGAGGCAGAAAAGCAAGCAGAGAAGGAAGAAGCGGAGTACCGGAAAGTCTTTGAGAACTTCCTTCATAACTCCATCTTTGTCCCCAGGTAATGGATTTTGGATGCTTCTTTGGAAGTAGGGTTGATCGTTTCATCTTTTAAAATTTCTTAGAACTGAGGTTTCCTGGACATGAAAGCACACAGAAGCACCTGAAACACTAAACATTACCTTTCCTTTCATGTGAGACAATCAACAGCCTTGCTTTGCAGTTCCTCCTATTTGCCAATTTTCATTTCTTTCTTTCAATTCTAGCCCACAGTAAGGGTTCTTACCTGTATTGATCAAGGATTTCAGTGATGGTTTCTTTTCAGACTCAAGAGTCACTTAAGGAGCTCGTTGTCTGTAAGGGTTTCAGAGATGAGTAACATGAGGCAGACAGAGGGTTTCAGGTGTGATTTTTCTCTAAATAACAATTTAAGTGCTTGTGCTCCTAATCTGAAGATTTATCTTTGAAATCAAGGGCACAGTCATCTCACGGAATTGAAACTGGTTTTCTTTTCTCACTGCACTAATTGCAAAGAGCTTGTATGTTTCCTGGGTCAGCGCTGCAGAGAAGTATTAAATATTTCCACTCTCCCACAATAAACACCTGCTTACATGTTAATTGGAATTGTAATGACTCTGTGCTGCACCACAGAGTAGATCCTACTGAATTAATTGGTGATTTTGATCCTTGAGTTTCCAATTTATCTTTCAGGTAAGCTTTTGTTACTTTGGGTGATTGGATGCTGGGCCAGGGCAAACAGTGTACACAGCTGTTATGTTACAGTCTTTACTACACTGTTAGGTCTCAGGGGTGCACCTTGTCTCACTCTCCCTCCTGCCAGGGGTAAGTCCATGGTCAAATCCTATGCTTGAGAGCTCTGAAGTGTGGCACTATTGCTCATTGATGCTGGTTCATATGATTATGGTTTCATTGTGGTTTTTTTGGACCTTTATTCAAGGATGTGTTGGATTGACTTGTTGGGGTTGAGACTGATATTCGCAATGCTTCTTAGCTTTATCCAAAAAATGAGGAGCTAAATACTGCCTCTCTTGGGAGGTGTTGAAGTGTCTTACCTGAGCTGTGTTTGAGTCACACTGAGCATTTGTGCAGTGTTTCCCCAGTGATGATGAGAAGCAGCAGCCAAGATGAGGTACAGGAAAGTTACAGCCTCCATGTCTGATCATGATGTAAATCCTGTGCCATGGGAAATGGCAAGATCTGATTTTGGGCTTCATGAAATAGCTCAGCGAGGAGTTCTGAAAGCCATGTGTCAAGTTTAAACTACTTGAAAGTCTGTTGCGAAGGATGTTTCTCTATTTCCCCAAACATTTGTAATTCAAAATGTGTTTTCTTCTCACAAGTTTTCTTGCAGCCCTGCCCCCCTCCAAGAAGACTCATAGAACTTGAACTCAGTAACAAAGAAACTGATCAGTTCACAAGAGAATTTCCTGAAAGCTTGTCCTTTTCTCTTAAATTACTGCCATTAGGGTGTTTTGTAACAGCAGGGGCAGATAAGGGCCAATGCTCAGCAATAGCTGCATAGCCAAGCAACTTCTAAGAGACTATATGTCAGGGAAATTAAAGTTTATGAGCTGGTGAGACATCTCCATGGGACAAATCTAAGCAGCTTGTTACTTGGTGTCAGTTTTTTTTCTCTCTTTCCCAAGGGAGAAGTTAATTAATGTCTTAATGCAAGCCTCAATAGTAGTATTTGTTTCCAGTGTTCTACCTGTCTCCAGGTTATTATGAAGGAGTTGCAGCATGTAATACAGCATGAAAGTATTTGACTGGGGACTGGGTGGTTTTAAGATTAAGAAGTCTGTTGATCTAATCTCTTGTGCAACTTCTGGGTGACCCCATGTGTATTAGTGCCATGGTGGATTTCAAACAGGACTCTGCTTAGTCTTGAAGACACTCACTACCAGAGGAGAATGAGTTTCTTCTTCAAGGTTTTTCTTTCTCTAATGAGCAGGATGGGACAGGCTCTGTGTGTAGTCTGAGCAGTAACAGAAATTGCCATGAAGTAGAAAAAGAGTGAGCTTTGCTGTTAAATAGCCCGAGTTTTTTTTATCTTTGATTTGATTTAATTTTTTATAGTGACATTTTTAATTTTTCTCTTGCATTTATTTTCCTTCCTCTCCCTTAATGGAATAAATGATTTTTCAAGTTTTTATATCTAGACTTCTCCTTACTTCCTTGGATATTCGATTTTGCCTCTATCTCTGCATTTCATGAATGCAGGAAGCTTCTTGATGGAAAAGCACTGATGTCAAATCTCATGATGTTTTAATTACGTTTGCCTTGTGGTTATCCTGCTGCTCTTTTCTCTTCCTGACACAACTGTAGTTTTCATCAACAAGTTTTGTGTTCATCTTTTTCTCCAAAGACAAGGTAGGGCTGTACTCCCCTCCACCCCCAGATACCACCAAACAGTTGAAGCTCCATGCATCCCATAAAAGCAGTGATAAAGTCAGGCCTTTGGGATTCTTGCACTGGTGCATGCTTTTGTGATTGATTGAAAAGAAACTCGTTTATTTTCACTGCTTTAACCACAGAATCTGCACAAATGTTCATCAGTTCAGGGTTAGGCATCCAACTTTTTACTGTTGGGAAGCTTGTTCTTTCCACTGAGCTAAGGCAGTAAATCAATACACATTGTAAGCAGGGTGAATAGGTTTAGTAACTTCTATAAGATGCCAGTGTAGACAAGGCATAAATGCTTATATCCTATGAAATTGCCTTAACTGACAAGATATTCACTTGTGTGTTGCTTAAAGCAATTTGTTGCTAACTTAAGAAATTCTTTTTAAATGTCTGTGTTTATTCCTGTGACGTGGTTTACATGGTGGTTAGAGTGTCAAGATGACTACTCACGATGTAGTAAAAAGATTTTGGAAATTTTTGTAGTGAAATCCTAAAGAGAAAAATTCATCCAACCTCTGCCAGAAGGTTTCAAAACGGAGTGAGCCTGTTCTTGGCTCTCTCTGCAGCATGCTGCTTTGTGGCTGCATGTACTCAGATGATATATTTGACAGTGAATTAAGTTCTCCTGTTGAGTCATCTTTCCTCCTGTTGTGTGTTCAAGGGAGGCCTCATTTGCCCGGTTTGTAACTTGCTCTCTGGTAGAGCTGTTGGACCTCATGCCCTTGGTACCTGTTGCACTGGCCAGGTGTTCCACGGGCACTGGTGAAGTGATTTCAGGGCTAGGATTCAAGCCCAAATTGGTTTTGTAGTGTGATTCTTTGTCCTTTACCTCTCCTGGGGCGTTGCTTTTGGGCGTGAGCATTCCTGTGGCCCTTGGAGACAAAGGAGCAGGAGCAGTAAAGCCAGACTGCCCTGTGTAGTTGGTGCTCCTGTGCAGAACAGCCTCAGATCTGGGGCAGGACCAAGGGACAGGTCCAGTGTATGGCCTCAGGGTGTTGGTTACCTGACCCACGTGGTTCTAAGAGTATCTTGATCCTTGTCCTGTCACTTGGGGCTGTCCACTACAGCAGTAACTTGCACTTGAGAAAGCAATGGTGTGGCTGTAAATCCTCAACTTTTTAACTGCTGAAATCCACCCAGCTGCCTGTAAGGCGAAGGTGCTCATTGAACTTTTGCCTCTACGCAGTATTAGTGCTGAGTTTTCTTACGTAGGAGGATTGTTCCTTTGCAGAGCTTTTGTTTGGGTGAGAGAAGCAGAGATACACAGATGACCACCCGAATGGTGGTGAACCTTCCTGGCCTTCAGCTGCCTTCCAAGGTTTCTCTCAGTGCAATACATTCTAATTTTATCACAGCTGCAAAGCTAACTCTCAGTAGGCTCAGCTTCCTTTGCTAATCCAGCAAACTTCATAACAATTTTTTCCCCCCTAACCTTTTCAACCTTTAGCATCTGATTTTTATTTTAAGCGTCAACATCATTGTCATGAGACACAAAATCGAGGGTGCTTGTTGAGTAACGGTGAAGCTGCTCTTTGCTGGTTGGTTTATTGTGTGAGGTCAGAAGTTTGCATGTTTATCTTGGGGCGCAGTGTGAGCTTCGGAGTTTTGATTGGTTCCTGACCAAAAGACAGAGAAATGAGATGTGCTGACATGTGGCAGGTTCAGATTAGAGAAAGTTTTCCTTTTGTTTTGTATTTTGCTTTATTTAGCATTTTTATGAGCTGTTGCCTGTTTCGCTAGGGTGTTTGGCACAGTTTTCCCAAAGCTGGAGAGAAGTGGATTTTCTCTAAAGAGCCCTTTTCTGTATCTCTGTCTGCTTCTCAGGCCCGACCGGAAGCGGAGGGATGTGTTCCGAATCGCCAACACCACCTTGGCCACTCGGAGCAGGAATGCGACCGGGACCGACCACTTCACCAACGCCTCTGACGCGGAGGAGAGCGAGGTGGAATATCCCTTCTTTGAGACCAAGGTGGATGGCAAGGAGAGAACTGTGATCTCCCATCTCCAGCCTTTCACTCTTTACCGCATCGATATTCACAGCTGCAACCACGAGGCCGACACGCTCGGCTGCAGCGCCTCCAACTTCGTGTTTGCCAGAACGATGCCTTCAGGTATGCTCCCGTGGGGCCACCTCTGCCTTTAGTGGGCAGAGATCAAGCTCAGGGGGAACAAGCTCTCCCAAACCAAGCTAGAATTACGTTGGGGTATGGTAAAAAAACTTCCATGCAGTAGGATAAGTTGGAGCTGCTCAGATTTTTTTGTTTCGCGTCCTTGACTGTTGTGATGTGTGTACTGAGTGATGTGTTTGAGACTGTGCTGGGAGCTGGAAGAAGGGAGAAGTTGACTGCCAGGATAATTAGGAGAGACTCCGTTTCCCAGCAATAGAAGTGGGACCCCAGACATGGTGGGCTGACAGGTTTTGTTCCTTAGCTCCCTGTGTGCTGAATAGAGCCACGGCAACGTTCCTCTGCTAATGTTTGGTTTTGCTGTGTTCACTTGGAACTGTTTGCAGATGTTGGAGTTTTGCTGGTGGGAATGTTTGCCAAATGTTTCTTCTGTCACAGAATGACCATGCATTTGTCCAGCCTGGGAACAGGAGGAATACTGTGTTTCTTTGTGCCCAATCCCTGGCCTCTAGACTACTTCAAATAGGAAGCACTGAATGCTGTGCTCGTCTTCGAGACTTTCACAGATTGTACTTCTGAGAAGAATAGAGATGATTTTAGTGTAAGCTCATATGCATCCAGCAACGAGCTTCTGACTCCAGCAGATGTCTGGGAATATTGGATGCAGAATGGTAGCAATTTTGTTTTGTTTCTGGAAGGAAAGGCTATCATAATCCAGATCCAGCTGTCAGTAGAAAAAGCAAAAAGGATTGCTAATTTCAAGGAAATAAGGAATTCTGTGAGATCAGGGAAAAGGAGAGAAGTGTTCCCAAATTTTTAACACATGAAAATTAAAGGCTAAACAATCCTGTTTTCTTCTGTTATCTTTGAGATCTTTGAGAAGGTGGTATTTTTTCAGTCCAGACTGAAATGTGCTTCACATTCCTGTTAAGTTTTGAATAAGTCACATAAAATTATTAAGAACTAAATAGGGATAAAGCAGTTCCTATATTGCTGCTGAGACTCTGTTTTAAATGGGGATGGATTTCCCATGACTGTTTTAGGAAAGGGCTGTCAGTGGGGCAGATGTTGTGTTTGTGGCTGTTAGTAGCCATTTGGTGGGAATAGCTCCCTGCACTGTTGTGGTGTTGGGGAGAGTTGGGAAGAAAGAATCAGGTGCTGATAACCAGGGGTTTTTGGCACACAGAGCCCATGCCTGGTGGAGCTGTATGCTCTGATCTGATTTTCTGGGTACCAGTAGTTCAGACTGAGCTAATCTCCAGCAGGCCCTTGGCCAATGGAGTTTGTTCTCTGGATTTGAATGGCTCTTGTTGCAGACCTTCTGCGTCTGAAGAATACCATGAATCTTCAGTTTTCCTCAACTCTTGCCAAAGTTCCCATTTCAGTCATAGGTGTTCTTCTCACATCACCTGTAAATATTTTACAGAGGGAGCAGATAACATTCCAGGAACGGTGTCATGGGAAGCAAAAGAGGAAAATACCGTTTACCTGAAGTGGCTGGAGCCTGCAAATCCAAACGGGCTGATCCTGATGTATGAAATCAAATATGGGCAGCATGGTGAGGTGAGGATTTGACATTACTGCTCATAACTCTTAATTTATACAAAAAAAAGGATCTTTCTTAACATGCTTTTGTGCAGTGCTGCACAAACAGAAATTGTGATTTCAGACACCCAGCACCTGCCAGCATGTCTTTCCTTCATTTCCTCTGAGTCCTTAAATTCCCTGTATCTCCTTATGGTGTTTAAAGTAAAAGTGATCAGGTGGGGCTTTTAGTTATAAAAATGCACTTATGCTGCAGCTATATTGCTTTCTCCAGAATGTGAAGATAGTAACATATGTAAATTGCTTTTTGCTTTTAGGAGAAGCGGGAATGTGTTTCCAGACAGGAATACAAGAAGCTTGGAGGAGCTAAACTAACGCACCTGAACCCTGGAAACTATTCTGCCAGAGTTCAGGCCACTTCCTTAGCTGGGAATGGGTCCTGGACTGAGCCCATCTCTTTTTATGTGCAGCCCAAATGTAAGACAAATGTTCTTAGTGTGTGTCGAATTGGGGGCTTGTTGTCTTTTAGTAATTCCTGATGATCATGTGACTGGATGTCTGAGCCTCTTGCGTCTGAACACTCCTCTTCTTGCTGATGGTTCTTTGGGAGCTCTTCTCTCGTCCATTTTTTTGGCAAGTGTTTACAGCCAGGAGGAGTATATGAGGTGTGATCCTTCCCTTGCAGCTTTGGGTGTCTGTGAGAGGTGCAGCCAGGTGTGGTTGTGGAGAACACCCTGCTGTGGTTTCCTGGGATGTGCAGCTATATTGGGAATGTGATGTTAGCTCTAACAATATGGAGCTACCATGTACAAAACATGTGGCAACAAGGCAAGCCTGTCTAAAATTACAAAATAATTGGAGAAACAAATAATTTGTGTAGATTTTTGGCTGGCAGGTTGACCTGTTCTGAGTGACATTTGATAAAAGTGTCCCGATGAGAGGGTGATGCTGGTCCTGATCGTATGAGTAATTTATATTTTGGAAGAGCATGACCACAGAGACCCTCTTTAAGAAGTTCTGTGTTTAGTTGTAGAGCATATATATCTCCAGAAAACTGCAACTCCATCTTTTATACCTTCTTGGGTTTCTGGTTGCTGAACTTTGAACAATTTGAAGTAACGAGCACTGCATGCATATTTCGAATATAAGCACCTGCGAGGTGAGCAAAAGGTGGAAAAAAAGGTGAACGTGCAAGTGAACAATTGGATATTGTTCACTGAGGAATGCAAGTCCTTTAAGCATAACTTGTGAAAACAAAGCCCAGACAGACAGTGTTCTGTACTAAATTAATGCCTTTCAGTGTCTGCTTTCTTGTTTCACTCATCTGCAGTCAGGGAGGGTTTCCAAGTACATTTTTCCACATCAGACAAGAAAATGAGAACTTTGATTTCTTCCCTGTATGAAAATACACTCAGTGGGTTTTGAACGTTTCTTTGTTAACAGAGGTTTTATAGAAACCCTGATACAATTGTTTTCTTGTTGCTTGCAGCAGCAAACTATGGAAACTTCCTGCACTTGGTAATTGTGCTCCCTATTGCTCTGCTGCTCATCCTTGGGGGATTGCTGATAATGCTCTATGTCTTTAACAAAAAGAGGTGAGTTCCATGGGCTGGTGCTTAAAACTGCAGGAGGGGAATTGTTTATTTTCAAATCTGTGTCCATGGAGCGAGTTAAAAATCAAAAAGAGAAATGACATTCAGAGGAGTTGAGAGGCTGAGATTCTGCCTCGTTGGTATGGAAAAAGGAGGTGGTTTAGAGTTACCAGCATCTGGCTGCTGCTGCTGGAGATATGAAGAGGGTTTTTATTGCAGTGTCATGTTTGAGTGGGAAGAGGGAGGCTTGTGAGGAGCATATCAGTGGGGCAATGATGGCACGCTGAACCTGTGTAATCAGAAGATTTGACTGAAATATGGGGCAATATAAATCGTGAAAAATTAGTTCCATTTATTTAATCTGATTTTTTTCAAATTCTAGAGGGTTTTTTTAAGTATTTACATCCACTTAATCATATCCTGGCCAATAGCTGTCATTGGGACTGTTCTGTTGTTTTCCTCGGTTTTGTTTTTTGTAACTAGTTATTTATTTTTTTTATCTCATTGAAACACATAACGAGAACTTAATAGCAGTACAAATGTTCAGTCTTACAACTTTCTAGCTATGAAGGTTTTTTATTACTCTCACATTATTTAAACTCACTGGGTATCCCATGATTTCCAGCTCTAATTCACTGGTAGCACTGCAGACGTGGTACCAGTTCTGCTCAAGCTCTCCAGAAAGCACTTTGTCTCTGGTGATTACAATACCTGCTTTGCCTTCCTTAGGCTCTCCTAGGTGAAATTCCTGATAATTTTTCCTTGTTTAAACTGTTGTTCTGACACAAGAATATTTTCTCTGTAAGCCTGTCTCCTTCAAAAGCTCTCAAAAGTGCATTTATTACATGTCTTGTTCTGAAAATCACCCCAGTAACATTGGGAGGTGTGGCATTGTGTGGTTTTAAAATAAAATATTAGAAACACTTAGGAAATAGTTGAATGGAATCCCCCACTAAAAAGTCTTGCCTTTTGCTAAAAAACTTCACTCCCACAGCAGAGCTGGTGATGGTAAAGTGAATTCTCAGTGACGGGTCTCCTGGTTGTATAAAAATATAGCTGCCTTTCTTAAAAGAAGGTTACCCAGCCGCTAAAAGTACCTTGTGTTTGCATTTCCCTGGCACTGATTTGGTATAGAGAAGACTCCAGAATTTCAGAGAAGCTGTTCTGGACCGGGCTCCCATTGATTATGTGTGGTAGATAAGATCTCAGTTTGTCCCCTTTGTCTGGTAAACTCCACATGCAATAAATAATATTCTGTGGTTGAGCAAGCAGTGGAAGAGCTGTAGAAGAGATGGTCTGAAATATGTTCAGATTTAAATATAAAAGAACTAAACCTCAGTATTTCTACAGGAACAGTGACAGACTGGGCAATGGAGTGCTTTATGCTTCTGTGAACCCCGAATACTTCAGTGCCTCAGATGGTGAGTATGACCTTAACTTGCGATGCTTTTACTGTCCTACGTTCCGTTGGTGTCGGACTTTGAAAGGTATGGAACTCTAAGAGACGTGCTGTAAAGCCACTTTCCCTATTTTATTAGGACAGCCCTGGAATCTGCAGTTCAGTTCCTAATACGTAAATGCCACTTGTCTGTTGAAACTGGGGAGTTTTTTAATTGTTTTCCTGTAGTTCTATCCACCTGAGGCAGGTTTGGATTCACTAGTTTCACTTTCAGATTATCATCTACTCTTCCAGTGATGTTTTCACTGGAATGAAGGAAGAATGCATGAATTTGCAGTATTTTATGTTTGCCCTTCTAAGCTCTGTTTTGCCTTACTGAAACAAACCCACTACTTGAAGAAGTCACAACATCAGACAAGTGTCCTTGAGGCATCAGTTTTTCTGTTCATGGTTTAGTTGGGTGCTGCTGTTGTAGAATTCTTGCTGGAATAGTATTTCCAAAAGCTCCCAGGAGACTAATGGGTTTACCCAGAGTGGCAGCAGTCTATTTTACTGTTACTTTTTCATAGCAACACCATTAGGGTTAAAGGTCTGTCACTGTTCATGCTGTAATCCTCTGTTTTCATCCTGTCATTTCACCCATGCAGAGCATGTGACACACCTGTCCCCTCCTTTGGTGACTGATAGGCAGCAGCATCAGTGAGTACTCGGATGTCTTCTTGCCTGAGGCAGTCCTGCCTCCTGGCAGTCACCTTCTGAGGGCTCTCTTCTGCCTCAGATCAAAGACCTGCAGCAGCAGCAAGTTCTGCCTTTGCTGGTGCAGCGGTTTTGTGTGCAAGGGATCAGAATAGCGCCATGCAAAGAACTGCTGGATCAGAGTCTGCTTCCCTCTAGCCATAAAATCAGTGTTAATAGAGAATACAGCAGACACTAAACTGATACAGATGATCAAGTATGTTTGATGCTGTCTGGGAGAATTAGGAGAGCCAGGATTCCAAGATTTAACCTAAAGCATAGATTTGAGCCTCTTCTCATCCTGGTTTTGTGCTTTGAGGTTCCTTATTTCTATCCCAATATGTCAGTACCATAGTAGGACTTCTTAGAGTCCACCTTTCTTTCAGATTTATTTGTATGCCATCATCCCTCTGCCTCTGATGGGACAGACCCTGGCCTGTTTGCACACATGGAGCAAGGTCTCAGCATTCTGTGTGGGGCTTGAACACCAGAACTGTTGGTGTAGTTGCTGTCGTGGAGCAGGGAGTGATCCCAGCATGGGCAGCAGTGGAACATCACGGCCTGTTCTCTCTGTCCCCTCAGTGTATGTTCCAGACGAGTGGGAGGTGCCCCGGGAGAAGATCACCATGTGTCGGGAGCTTGGGCAAGGCTCCTTTGGGATGGTGTACGAGGGGATAGCCAAGGGAGTGGTGAAGGATGAGCCAGAGACCAGGGTGGCCATCAAGACGGTCAATGAGTCCGCGAGCATGCGCGAGAGGATCGAGTTCCTGAACGAGGCCTCGGTGATGAAGGAGTTCAACTGTCACCATGTGGTGAGTCCTGAAGCTGTGACGAGGCTGTGACTCATCCAGCCCTGGTGCTCATTGACATGAGGCTCATTGACATGATGTCTGCCCTGACTGAAGTGGGAATTGGGGATTTTAGCTTCAACTCTGCGCAACTTTGTAATATTATTGTGAAACCCCAGTCGGAAAGTGGAATCAAATCTACATTCAGACCTTTCCCACAGGTTCCCACAGGGCTACATATCAACATGAATAAATGATAATTAGCTGTACTTGTATACTTGTACTGAACATTTGTTTTTCCTCTGCCAGGTTCGGCTGCTTGGTGTTGTTTCTCAGGGCCAGCCTACACTGGTTATCATGGAGCTGATGACACGAGGGGACCTCAAAAGTTACCTGAGATCATTGAGGCCAGACACAGAGGTGAGTCATGAGTTGCTGGATGTTTATTTCTTTAGTTTGAATCATCTCGAACAAGACACCCTCACATTGGAAGCAGCAGGCAATTAGCCTTTCCTGCCCTTTTCCTTCAGTATAGGACAAAAACATGAGCTGTTGTGTGGTTTCCAACAGCTCTTTCATGAGGCAGCCCAAGGTGCTCTGGAAAAGGTCCCTTCTTGTGTCACTGACTCCTCTTTTCCAGATTTGCATTAGATCTCTTGTCTGATTTACTTTCTCATCAAGATATTACAGAAATTGGCTGGTTTAAGAACATGTGTTAGTATAATTGTTTCATGTTGCATGTCCTGCCCATTGCCCCTGCTGCAAAGTAAATACGTTATCTTAGCTCCTGTGCAAACTCTCATGCATAGGTCATCAGTCTAACAGCTGAAATTGTCACATGTGAGGCAGAGTCTGAAGGATAAAGATGACACACAGGTCACTTCCCACTGAAATCACAGCAGCCTATGTAGAAAATGAGCTCAGCAGCTTTTGCCCTTGATCTAGAAATTCCAGTGTGGATAAATTAAGGGAACAGAATGCGAGGACAGTATGTGCATGAGAGAATGGTTGTGGTCTGTTAATTGTCTGATCCTCATCTTGCTCAGAACAACCCAGGGCAGGCGCCCCCGACGCTGAAGAAGATGATCCAGATGGCGGGAGAGATCGCTGACGGCATGGCCTATCTCAACGCCAACAAGTTCGTGCACAGGGACCTCGCCGCCAGGAACTGCATGGTGGCTGAGGACTTCACAGTCAAAATTGGAGGTGGGCTGTCCTGACCCTCACACAGGTCATAGATCATCCTGGAAAATCAGTGTCTCGGAAGGCTCTTTCTTTCTTTCTTTCTTTCTTTCTTTATTTATTTATTTATTCATTTATTATCTGAGCTCCAAGTTAAATACCTGCAGAATGAAACATGTTCCTTGTGAAGACTTGCTGTGATTTAAGACCTGCGAGTAGTTAAGTCTGCTTAACTGAGTTGAAACCTCTGGAATACCTATGCTTGCTGTAGTTCCAGTGAGGCGACATGTAGTTCCAGTATGGCATGCGGGTTTAAAAAGAGCTGGTGAGGCAGTGATTTAGATTCAGGTACTGCAGACATCTGGGTGGATGGTGTAGTTACCACTGGTGTGTCATTCATGTCTCTGTTAATGCACAAAAATAATTCTACCTCCCGTTTATTGATTTAAGAATGAGAATTTTAGGATTATTTTAAATCATATCTTGAGTTGGAAGTAGAATGACTTCAGCTGGGTGCTTTCCAGTCTAAACTGGAGTTCTGCTTCCCAGACAGCTGAATGGCTTTTCTTCTGCTCTGCTGTTAGATCACCATTTTTTTTTTCCTTTCACCATCCCTCCAAAATAGTGTCAGATGAGTTTTTTCAGTCTTCTCTCCAGAGAGAGTGATTTTAAGCTGTTGGCTGTTTTTGAGTTGTGCATATTAAAATAACATGTATAGCAACAGCCTTCTGCTGTAGGAAACTAATTCTTTTTCTCTGAGCTTAACTCAGCTATTTTGATAATTTGTGTAAGTAATCCTGTCATTTGGGAGAAAGAAAAAATGATTTCATTTTGAGTCAGTTAATTAGGAAATAAGATCTTTTGGGGATTTTGTGTATTTTCTGCAGGTTCGTGGGAAGTCAGCCTAAATCCTTCCCATTCCAGTTTTCTCCTTCTGCCCCCATCAGCTTGTTTTACAATTCTGTAAACTGAAAATAGGGTGTGTTTCTTCCCTTTAAAGCGTTCATGGTTACCCCAAAAGCATTTTGTAAATATGCTGAGCAGCATTGAAAATCCCCTCATGCAGAAACAGTTTAGGAGCATCTTGGCTGGAACACACCAACTCAGACTGTTCAGATCTCAGAGGAAGAGCTTTATGCCACACTACCCTGTGCTCACTGCGTGTCTGTTTCTTATTTGCATTACATTTTGAAAGAATCTTCCGTTCAGCCCAGATAAAGTCACCCTGGTGTGTGGGAGTGATGGAAGAGCTGCACAGATGGGCTCCTCAGTCACAATCACCGGGGGTACCGGTGCCCCTGGCACGCCTGGTTGGTCACTCACCACAGACTGGTGATAACTGAGAGAGCTGGGGGAGTTCTGTACACGTTTCCTGGGGGGAAGAAGGGGCAATTACAGGTCTGTGTTGGTAAATTGGATTTTGCCCTGTGTGTCATCAGACAGTGTTTAGTATCAGTCAGAGGACTGATGACCTCTAATTGATTAACTTTTTGGTTGGTGTCTGAGAACACAGTAACTGGTCTCAATAGGCAAGTGTGAGACCCAGCAGTTCCGTCTCCGGCTGATTGTAGAGAAAAAACCACTGGAATAAATCTGAGTTACAGTCAAGGGGATAAACATTCTTAGATCCAAGTATTGCAAATGCTTATGAATTACAGCTAAACATGGATATAAACCGGAAGTATGTCTTTAATATTTGTTTTGTTAATCACAAATGAGCAGCATAATCCTCCGTAGCACTTGAAATGGAATTTTGTACAGAAACTGGGAATTACCTTTGGAAATTAGAAAAAGGAAACCAAGAGAAGTATTTCCCTCAGCATGTGAGATTGTTCGATTAAACACAATAGTTATAAGTACTAAAGAAGCTCCTTACACTCCTTAAAAAGAAATAAAAATCACTGAATTTGGGGAACAATTAGAGAACTGTTGAAAAATATTGTGAGAAAATATGACCTTCATAAAACTCATCTTACTGTGAAGCTTGAGCATAAGTGCTGGAACTTTTCATATTCCTATATATAAACCATTCAGACTTGTCACCCCTGAAATCAGTGGCACAGTCTGTTGGTGTTGGGAGGGAAGGTCACCAGCCCTGAGGCAGCAGCTGAAGTGTCTGCATGTCAAGTGTTGACACACTGTGGGAACACAGTGCAGATTCCTCACATCCAAGTGTGGTTCTCTGCCTTGTTGGAAGGGGAAATGTTCATCATTTTCTCACACAAACTCAGAGTATTTCTACCTTCTAGATTTTGGCATGACGAGAGACATCTACGAGACAGATTATTACCGGAAAGGAGGGAAGGGTTTGCTGCCTGTCCGCTGGATGTCCCCGGAATCGCTGAAAGATGGAGTCTTCACAACGCACTCTGACGTCTGGTAACAAAAAAGGGGCTCTGAAAAACTGCTTTAACCTCCTTTCTAGCCTTTCTTCTTGTTTTAGTAGACTTAACTAAGTGTACTGCTTCTCCTGTCCATTCAAAGGTAACTCTCTTGATCCATGAGTTCATGTTTCGGCAAGAACTCATGAGGTTAAATTTTGTTCTCAGGGAGAGCAGAATTAAATGCATTTCCACAACTGGAGGTGGCATCATGTTTCCTGCTGTTAGTTGTAAAATCAGTTATGCAGGGAAAAACATTACCTTCACCTGGAAGAGCAAGTTGTCATTTTTTAAATTGTCTTCCTTCAAGAAATGCATTTACAGTTGCCAAGAATATAGAAAGGTTCCTAGTGCTGACCTGCTTTTCCATCAAAACCTTTTGTGTAAGTAACATCACTTTCCCCCAGATGGGTTGTGTACAATCACAGGCTTTTTTGGGGGGTTCTCCCCTGTGCATATCCCTCTCCATTTAGAGCTTTGTTTGCTTGCTTTATGTACAGCAAGATGCAGAAATAGGGTTTTCTTTCAAAGCACACCACATGCTTGCTGTATCTGTGCAGTTATTAATAGAGGCATGTACTTAGAAGTAATCCCCTGGAACAACTCCCCACAATCCCCCCAGCTTTTGGAGATAGGTAGGGAGGACTTGGCAGAAGATGGTTGTATACTGGCAAAACCTCTCCTCTGTCTTTTATGGTTTCTCTGCCTTCCTAACAAGATGTTTTTACTGCTGATCTGTTACAGAATTGGCAGCTGATTGCCTCCAAATGTCTAGAAGTCAGTAGGAATGGTGTTTTAGGAGTAAACTGCGTTTTCCTTGAGCAGCTTGAGGAGTTTGGAGTCAGTGGTCTGTAGTTCACAGCACCAGCTCTGAACAAGAAGTTCCTAAGAGGAATTAAAGTGAAAAAACAAGGCACCAGAATGATGCTTAAATTTTATTTTACATATGGCTAGTAACTTACTTTTGAATCCAGTAACCCTCAGACTTGGAAGCAGATGAAAACAACCACATTGAGTTGAAGGGAAGCCCTGTATCAGCCATTTATCTGATGGAACAGTGCAGGCATGCTTTTGGCAGTCCACCCAGTAAAAGAATTTTGGGACTTGTAATGGCTTCACAAAGCAGACAGAAATTTGGACTATATCACTAGAAAATCCCCAGATGCAGAAATGACCAAGCCTGGAGTGAGGAGCTGGCAGAGCTGCCTTTTCTTACCACACAGCAGGAGTTTTCAGGTCCAGCTGTTGCCTCTGAAGGGTTCAGCAGCAGCTCAGGGTGAGCAGTGGCGATGTCCCATGTGCATTCCACAGGTGCTTTCTTTTAGCCTGGGACTCTGAAGTGATGTTGTTCTTTAAATATAACTCCAATTCCAAACAAAAAACCCAGGTGTGACGCCAAATAAGGCATCAGATGTAAATTAGTGCTGTAGATGTTGTAGGAAGTACGTGAGTGTTTCCCTAACAAGGAAAAGAGGAGGTTTAGATTGAATATTGGGAAGAATTTCTTCCCTGTGAGGGTGGTGAGGCCCTGGCACAGGATGTCCAGAGAAGCTGTGGCTGCTCCATCCCTGGAATGGATGCCATGTTGATGAAGGAATGAAGGCCAGGTTGGATGGGGCTTGGAGCAACCTGGGATAGTAGAAGTGTCCCTGCCCATGACAAGGGATGGAACAAGATGGGCTTTAATGTCTCTTCCAGCCCAAACCATGCTGGGATTCCATGATTTGGCATTTGTTGATTGCTCCAAAGCAGGATTGTGCAAACAGTATTGCAGTTCATCAGTGGGACAATCTGAGTGAATATCCTGGCCTGGAAAGTAGTTTACTGATTACAGGATTGTAAAGCTGAAGAGGAGGAGCAGTAAAATTTTGTCAGATTTTTACTTGTAAGTATAGAGAGGAAAAAAATTGTTTTATGGAGAGGAGGCTACAGTACTCGTGGGTATTGGAGAGAGTTTCTCCTTGGGATGGTTTGGCATCTTAATTGTTCAAAGTGATTTACTCTGAAATTTGGTTCACAGGGGTGTACTTGTCTAGAGGCACAAAAAAACCAGGCTCAGCATGAGAAATTTGCTGTTTGTTTAGAACATGTATCCACAGCTACAGAGAAATTTCAATCTAAATTCCAAATGTAGTGGACCTTGACTTGACTATCATGAAATACTGTCTGTTTACTTGATCTGCTTTTGACTAAAAGATTCATTCCTCCCCAGTGACTTTTACACCAGGTACTACACATTGGAGGTCTCTTCATGCCAGGAAAAATTCCCTAAATCCTTCTATTGGTTCAGATTTGAAATTACACTGTAAACTGTGGAGCTTGGCTGTTTTGGGGGCCATTTATTTGCATCAAACAGTAAACAAAAGGTTAAGATGGTTTTTTCTGCCTTTCTGGGCAGATTTGTGATGTGTAGTTTCACGTTCTTCGAGATCAGTTTTAGAAGCCAAGATGTCAAAAAGACAAACTTCCTTTGAGTGGTTGGAGTCCAGGATTTATAAGCTGTAAGGTGAAATGGCAACTGCAGAAAGGAAGAGCGTCTGAAGGTTTGAAGGGTGGAGCTTTATTTTAGCAACTCATTCTTTTATTGTTTTTCAGGCTGAAGAATGAAGTAATTAGACAGGGCTGTTTTTGTTGTAGTTAAGGAAGGAGGACATTTTAAAATTAATGTAATACTGTTCAAGGTGAAGGTGGATTTCTATAAATAAATCCTTAGCATCTTGCATTCTTTCAGGGCTGGCAGTTGCCTGGAAGGAGCAACCTGAGTTTATTTGTTAGGGTAATCTGATGAGTAGGTGTGCAAGACTTGTCCTTGTTATCCCTGCAGTGATCAAAGAGGCTTCAAAGGCACCCAAATGTTGAGTTGACCCCCTGTCCCTCCCTCCCCTAGAAGGAAAACAATTGCAAGGCAGTTTGTGGCTTCTGGCTCCAGATGCAAACCAGTTTAGATCCCAGGGATAACAAAAGATAAAACCACTGTGCCATAACCGGCTAATGACACTGGACTCCTGTTTTCATAACACCCCCCCAGTGGAACTGTGTGTTTTTCACTCAGCTTGACTCAGCATTTTACCACACAAGTCAGACTGCATCGAGATTTTCCTTCTTTGCCCAGCAGCTCTAAAAGTAGATGACTCTTCAGTGCAGGGCAGACAATTTGAGCTGTGTCTGCTCAATAATCTAATTTTAAATGGAGATATTTTTAGAAAGTGTCAATACTTACGTCCAAATTACCCAATTACGTAACTATGCTTATCTTCCTTTGGCAGTAATCAATTTGTATTATCAGACAAATTGCCTTTTTCACTTCTGCTGTCCTTTGTAGTTATCTGGAAGGAGCTGGAAGCTGTGTTTCAAGAATGTTGTTACATGCATGTCCCAAAGGGGTAACTGAGTTTTTCTCACCTGAGCTCTTTTCTCACTGGAGTAGAGGTGTTCGAAATCAGCAGTCTCTTGAGGGAAGGGTTGTGACTGTCACCACAGGCATGTGTTTTTTGAGCAACTGGAATTCTTTGGTAAAAGAAAATACCCATGGGCACCTAGAAAATACCCACGGCTACCCAGCACTCAGCATCTTTTAAGAAATACACCCTTGTAAAGGTGGCTGGGAGCCCTAAAACCGTGCTGTTCCCTGCAGGTCCTTCGGAGTGGTGCTGTGGGAGATCGCGACGCTGGCGGAGCAGCCGTACCAGGGCATGACCAACGAGCAGGTGCTGCGCTTCGTCATGGAGGGGGGGCTGCTGGAAAAGCCCGACAATTGTCCCGACATGCTGTAAGTGCCACCACTGCCCTGCGGGCGCAGCTTGTGCCTCCTGACCCCTGCAGGGTCTGCTCTTGCCAGCTACCACAGGAGGGGCTGTTAGACTGACAGTCGTGGGAGGGGCTGCTCAAACAGTCCCTGTCAATCCAGTATTCTATGGTAGTGAGACATTCCAGAAAACTGCTTTGCTTGTGGCCAGAATCAAACCTTGGGCTATCTCCTCTAATAAGCGAACAAAATCCAAGCTTTGTGTTACTGAATAAAATTAGGCTTAATAAAAATGTCACTTCGTAAGTGACATTTACTGCATCAGGAGGCTCTGTGTAAATCATATCTCTTCTGCTTAAAGTAATCCTGTTGAGCATAAAGAGAGAAAAGAACATGGGACAAGCTGAAATGTGTAGAAACACTGTAATTGAACTTTTTAGTTCAGCGTACAGATAAATCAATGTATCTGAAGCTGGGTTGGATCTGCTCTTTCAGTCACAGCACTTGTCTCATTGAGATAAACAAATCCCCCCTGCTAAGTTTCCTTCCCTGCAAAGTTTCCTTTCCTTTTTCCACAGAAAAACCTCTCCCTGCCCCAGGATTGACCCAAAGCCTCACAGCAGCAGAGGGTATGCGGTGCAGCAGCTTCAGTTTTTAGCTTTACATTGCTGAAATACTTCTGCTGGCCTTTGTGTACAGCAGTTCCAGTTGTTCAGACTTTATTGCTTTGATATACTTCCCAAACTGACTTTTGGGAAGGAAATACTGCGTCTTGCAGTTATTGAAATTTGTTGGAGGCCCACAGAAGGGATACAATCACTTAAGGGCCTCAGCTGCTTGGGATTCTTAGGAAAATAGCTTTTTTGGCTGGAGCCTGGCTGTGGTTTCAGATGACAGGCAGTGTTGTTTTGTTGTTTGAGGGGGGTGGGTGGTATATGCAGGGGGAGGTGTAGCTGCCATGTGATTCCTTGGGTTCACATTCCTTCCCTTTCTGATGCTGTGGAGAATTTCTGGCAGTTGGATTGACTGGACATTGTTTAACACAGTCAGAGCTGTGTAATGGAGGTGGGCACAAATGGGGAAGAATGGGGATGCGATGGGTTCAGCTCTCTGGGTTCGCAGGAGAAAGCACCTCTGCAGTGAGAACAAACTCACTGGGGAGAGATCCAGCACTAGAAATTCCCTGTTGAGCTCTGGGGCGTGTGTGGTATGAGCAGGGGTGGGAGGGGAGTCAGGCCAGAAGTTCTCTCTGCTGCAGCCCACCCAGTTCTCCTTCCTTTCCCTCCTCAGGGAATCTGCTGTGCTCCAGGGCTGTTGCTACTGGATGAATCCACTTTCAAGGTCCTGGGTTGTGAGCCGGGAGAACTTGGTTCAAGTCTGGCAGAGCAAATCTTTGCACCGGTGTGCAACAGCCAAGGCCTTTCTTGTGCTGCTCCTCATGGGGAAGCTGTTCT
Source organism: Tichodroma muraria (assembly GCA_013390105.1). Classification (NCBI taxonomy): domain Eukaryota; kingdom Metazoa; phylum Chordata; class Aves; order Passeriformes; family Sittidae; genus Tichodroma; species Tichodroma muraria. The sequence goes on along the minus strand of WAAG01070846.1, from coordinate 17,483 downwards.
CACGTTGGTTCTGCCCAGCAGAATTCAGCCTGACAGTGCAGAGGTGCAGAATAAAGAAATATCTGCCTTTGAATTGAGCTGTTTTGCTCCATCAGAAAAAGAAATGAGACTGAACTCAGACCTAAGGCACATCCACATTAGTGGTGATTATTTGGTTTGCTTTTTTTTAGTGATAAAAGTTGAGTATAAAACATCTTGGCTTTATCCCAAATGTAAAAAGAAAAAAAAAAAAGTATGACCTTCTTGTGACTTGCTTTTTTGCTTCCTTTCAGCTTGTTTTGTCTTTGTTTTAGTACAGACACCCAAATCTGCTGAAATTCAAATCAGTAGTTGTAGGAATAACAGTAGGGAGCTCCAGGAGTAACCTTCACCTTTGTTCCCCGCACATGCACTTGGCAACCAAAAAACCTCTTGAGTTCCTGTGGTGCTTTTTTCTTTGCATGTTTTCACTTCTTTCCCTGCCCAGGATGCTGTGACAGTGCTGTGCCACCCTCGGTGACCTCCCCACTGCTCCCAGTCCTCCCCCACACACTGCTGGCAGGATCAGACCTGGTCTGTAGGCAGAGTTCCTCTCCAGGGCCCAGTAACCTCCTTCTCAGCTGGGACCTAGAGGAAAATTAGGACATGGGCAGAGGAGTGTTTCTAACAGTGTCTAAGAGCCCTGAAATTGCACAAGGATCTTACCCAGCATCCCAGCATGTTCCAGCCACTGCTTTCTCCAGTGCTTTATGAAGCACTTTGTAAACCAAGGGATCCTCTTTTTTGTGGAGATTGCTGAAAGATTGTGTTTAAAGGCAGGTTTCTTGGCATGTCTGTGCTAGTGGGAGGTATTTTTTAGGCAGCACAAATGCTTGCTGGTGGAGACTGGTCTGTGATACTTTAGTATTGACTCTTAATGTTAACTCAAGATGTCCCAAAAGCAAAGCCTGGATGCAGGGAGGTGACTTGGGCTTGGTGCTGCCTGGAAGCAGGTGAGAAGGGGAGCTCTGTGCTCCTGTGTCTCACAGGGTAGCTACAAAAGCCCAGGGACTTTGTTCTTTAGTTTGACTTGGAAGCAAGTGAAATTCTGGTCAGAACATCCGTGGGCCTGTCTGTGGAGAGGGGAGAGTGTGCTGGCAGAAAGAAACCTCCAGAACAGGTGGAGGAGGTAACTGCTGTGGGGAAACATAGATGAGAACAGAGAGAAGAGTCTTGCTGTCACCAAATCTGCTATTTTTAGCCATGCGGGTGATGTGATGTTGACACAGCCCTGCACCCTCCAGCCATGGAGCAGGAGCTCCCCTCAGGACCTCGTGTTCCCCCCCGTGAATCCTGCAGGGTGCAGGCAGGCTGGGACACTCTGTGTCTCCATCCCTGCCGTGCTGGTCGTGCTTGTCAGTGCCTGTGCTCTCCTGGCCCTGGCAGCAGTGGGTCTGTAGCTTTTAGGAGGAGCTGGAGAGGTTCTGTTCTACAGTGTGGCTGTGCAGGGCAAAGGGGGATTTTACAGGGGGTTGTCCTGTGGCTGGGAGGTGGTGAATCCCTGTGAAAAGGGCAAAGCACAAAGGGGAGGGTATTTCTGGAGGCTCTTTACTCTTGTACAGGGTGAAACAAGCCTCAGTTGTGTTTATGCTACACCCTCTTGGCATAGCTCGCGTGGCTCTGCAGACAGAACCATGCAATAAGACAGATGGTTCAGTAAGACAGTGCCAGGAGAAGCTTTGCTGTTTTTCTCCTCTTCCTGTGCACTCAGTGATGTTTTTATGTCCTCCCATTGTTATGGCACTGCTCATCAGGTGACGGCTGCATGGCACCGAGCTTTGGTACAGCTGAAGCTCTCAGACAGTGTGTTCCCATGGGGCTTTTAAAAGTTGTGGAGGCTGGAATTCCACTCTGTTTTTGAAGCAGGATTGCTTCCCCCACACGCTTTGTAGACTATTTATGCAGTGCTGATTTCCCTTTGTTCCTGCTTAGAACCCGGGGTCTGCTCTGCAGAGGCACTGGCAGCACACGGCACCAGCAGGGGAGGAGAGGTTCTTTTGCTTTTCCCCACCAAATCAAGTGTATTGCAAAGCACAAATGGAATGCAGCTTCTATAGGAACTTTCCATTTTCTGTTTTGCTTTTTTCATTGTCTCGGTGCAAAACAGAACTCAGTTTCTGCTCAGTTCCTTGAGCAACAGATGCACAGAGGGATGCTGGCTATTCCCCTAACCCATGGTGGTGCCTCCAGCTCCCCGGAGCTCACTTGCCACCAGTCAGGAACGTACTTTATAAATCTGCTCAGGTTGTATTAACAGCCTGTAAATTCCTCCATTGTCTGTTGGAAAGGTTTTTATTTTGTTTGAGATAATGTAAACAAGGCCTGTGAACACACAGAGTTAAAAAGGAAAAAAAATCCTTTTATGGGAACTCTGTAGGGTTTTTAAATCTGGAATAGCTTAAAAGAAACATCACATGTCCTTGTTTGTGCTGATGTCACATGCATTACTCCGCTGCTTGTGGTATCTCCTTAGCATTGCCCTTAGGCCTCGGGGCGCAGCGCCAGCGAATATCCAGAGTTCCTGGCTCCAGCCAAGCTTCTATTCAGGGACACAGCAGTCAGCTGGAAGGGAAACAGCAATGAAGTAACAGAAATGGATTTTATATATTTGTCTCAAGCTTTCCTTGCCACTTGTGGGTGAGGGTACGGTGCAGTTTAATGGTCTGGCTTCGCTTTTGCTCTGAAAGGCTTTTCACAGACTCAAAAACAAGCAGGAGCTGGGCAGTGTTTACGTGTCTACGTGCGGTTACAATGCAGCATTGAGTACCCGGGGAGTTCTCCCAGCACAGACTGGTTTTGCCAGCTCTTGTTGGGTGTCACAAGGCCATTCTCAGGTGGCTGACGTTTGTTCACGCGGAGCGATGCCAGTGGAGCTCTGGCAGGGATATTGGGCACTTCAGATGCACTTCAGTGAAGATTGCTTTGGGTTTGGTTGAAGCACTCAGCAGTGTTTGCAGCCCAAACACAGCCACTTGCCCTCTCTGCTGGTTCACGTCAGCTGAGAACACAGTGGAGGTGCACCAGTATTTCCCAATGTCCTGAGGTTCTGGATCAGGGCTGTTTCAGGCCAGGGCTCCCGAACTCTCTCCAGACCCACCGTGGGCTTCAGAGCCCAGGCTTCTCCAGATCAGCGTCAGTCCTGTTGGGAGGGTTGTTCTAGAGCAGGGACATTACTCTGGGATGAACTTAGGTCCTATACAAGAAGAAAGTGATATATTTTTTTGTTTGTTTCTTTGGTTTTGTCTGTTTCATTTAAAAATAAAATCTTTCCATGCTGATGCAGAGATCTGGTAAACTGAGCACACAAGGCAGTGAGAGCTAATGAAAAGATGAAATAGAATTGCTTGTTTGAGCTCTGAAAATCTGTGGAAGTTGGAAATATGGTGGTGGTGTTCTCTAGAATTGAAGCTAACAGTTGAGGTGACCTGGTTTAAGGGAAGGCTGGCAGAGGTGGGAAACAGACTCCAGCTAGCCAAGGGGGTCTGACTGGGGCTGTAGGTCCCAGTGCTGGCAGCTGAGTCAGAGGCGTGCATTACCTTAACTGAGAGGTCTTTCTTGGCTTTATTTTATTTTTAGATCCATTCTTACTCTAGCACAGAGTAGTTGTTTTGGCCAGCAGTGACTTCCTCCAACACAGCCTGTTCCTCTGAGCACTGTGTACACAGAGGATTGGCTCGAAGAATTAATGCTAATCTTCCTTTTCTTATTTAAATTTGTCCTATTACTGCGCTGTGTGAACAGAAGACATCCCTATTCCACCTTCACAGACGGTGAAATCCTTTCTTGTGTTATGTTTAAAGCTCAGGGCGATCTCCTGGGAATATCCAATTTTGCTGTGTCATGAAAATGCTGTTTTCATTATGTCTGTATTACTGTTTCATTTTGTGGTTTTGTTTTGCCAGCATGGGACATTGTACAGATCTAATCATGGATGTGCTTAAACAGATGATCTCACACTCCGTAAAATATTAATGCATCCCTGGCCGTAAATGAAAACAACCTAATTTCAAAATAAAAAGATTAGAGAATGTCTTTGAGATTGGCAAATGTCCGCTGGGGATTACAATTAATTCTAATGTAATTTTCTTCTTTCAGGGGAAAAAGGCGGTGCTTTACCTTGCATGTATTTCCTACTTTAACTTTTTTCCGAGTCAGTATTGATGGGGTGGGAGGAGTTGTTTGAAAAAGATACTCCAAGAGTATCTACAACCATGTAGCTTATGGCTGAGTAAGCACTGGGTAATCTAGAGGAAAAAGAGAAATATCAAGTCATAATAGAAGTATGAAATGGTTCTGGATGTCAGGTACCCCCAAGACACGAGGTATGGGCAGGTGCGTGAGAGGGAACGGAAAAGATGAGGTAGGAGGTTTGGGAGTAAATGGGTGATGAGAGGGAAGGCGGAAGTGTGGCACAGAGATTCACAGCATATTGTGAGTTGGAGGGGACCCACCAGGATCATCAAGTCCCACTCTTAAGTAAATGGCCAGTTATGAGTATTGAACCCATACACCTGGGGATCTTGGCCTGTGAAAGTTCTGTCCCTTTGGCTTCCTTTGGTATGATTCTCTAAAACACGTGGTCTGACCCAGTCATGACTCTGAAACACTTCAGTAAATGTTTCTCCCGTGTGTCCCTGCCCAGGTTCGAACTGATGCGCATGTGCTGGCAGTACAACCCGAAAATGAGACCCTCCTTCCTCGAAATCATCGGTAGCATCAAAGACGAGCTGGACCCGGCCTTCAAAGAGGTCTCCTTCTTCTACAGTGAAGAGAACAAGCCTCCGGACACAGAGGAGCTTGACCTGGAGACTGAAAACATGGAGAGCATTCCTTTAGACCCCTCCTCCACCCTGCAACCCACTGACAAGCACTCAGGACACAAGGCCGAGAACGGCCCCGGCGTGGTGGTGCTGCGGGCCAGCTTCGAGGAGCGACAGCCGTACGCGCACATGAACGGGGGCCGCAAGAACGAGAGGGCCCTGCCGCTGCCCCAGTCCTCGGCCTGCTGATCCTCGGAGCCAGAGCCTCGCAGAAACAAAACACACGCAAACACAGGCATTGGGGGAAGAAAGAAAGAAAATCACAATATATTCAAAAGCCTACTGTACCTCAGTGGATCTTCAGAACTGCCATAGCTGCACTTGGGAGAACCCTTTTTTCAGTAAACAAGTTACCGTCTTTTTCTTTTTTTTTTCAATATGCAAGCAGATGTTTGTTTCAGTCAAGGACTCCAGTCATGGGGCACACAGTTGGCCTTTTAAAACTCTTAATGCTAACACTTAATAGCAACAGAAAACTTGAGATCTGATGTCTCTTTCTCCTCTCTCCTCTCTCTTCTTTCTCTTTCTTTCTGTCTCTCTTTTTGCTTCATAATGGGAAACATATCTGCGTGCAAGTTCAACCGTACAGCACTTTTATCAGATCGAAGATGTTGCAGGCCAGGTGGTTCCCGGTACCCCTGCAAGCACCTGCCTAACACTGTAGGTCTTTATAAAAAAAACACAAACAAACAAAAAAACCACAAACAAACAAAAAACACACACACAAAAAAACCCTAAACTAAAAAGAGACTGGATTTTTAACGTTGCTCTTTAATCTTTTTAGGAACACGTAAAAGAATAAAAAAGGGCCATCATTCGTCCAAGGCTGTTACCATTTTCAACGCTGCCAAATTTTGCCAAAAAAAAACAAAACAAACTTCGTGTTTTGTTTTCGTTTGTTTTTTTTTTATTTACTTTTTTTTTGTAGTCATGGAAGGAGCACAGTAATCAACTGCTCTGCTCAAAACAGATCCTGACCAATATGTTCTATTCAGTCATGCACTGGTATTTAAAAGAAAAATAATTTTAAAAAGTCAAATTGTCTAGATCTTTTTTCAAAACTGGACAAAATGTGATTTTTTTTTTTTTTTTTCTTGTGATGGAGAAGATAGAGGGATGTGGTAAAGAACCAGCCCTCCCTCCACCCCTGTCCCCATCCCAGTGAATTCTGGACAAAACTGGCAGTGGCGAGCTAAACAAACACGTGCATTTCGTACAAAAAGTCAACCGCCCGCCAAAAATGAGTTACGAGAAACCTGAAAATAAGCGGCCGAGATCTCCATCGTTGCAGCCTGCCTTCCTTCCCAGGCTTGCAAGGAAAAAAACACCTAGAAACATAAATTGGAGAAGACAAAAAAAAGCAGTAACCGGATTCAAGTACATGATGCTTTGTTGACCTTTTCTCTTTATTATTAAGACTTCTTGAAGGGTCTTGCAGTTCTATGTTAGACCATGGATCATTTGCATACACATTGTCTTTTGTGTCACTTTTATAACTTTCTTACAGTTCAGATACTCATCTATATGTCTGTACAGAAAAAAGCTGCTATTTTTTTTGTTCTTTATCTTTGTGGATTTAATCTATGAAAACCTTCAGGTCTGCCCTCCTTCCCTTCCCTTCCACTTCAACAACTTTTCTTATGCTTTGTACTATAGTGTGTAACTTTTACTTCCTCCTTCCCAGTAACTGATACCTTTCATATGATTTGCCATGAACTGTTTAATGCCTTTTTATAAATACATTTCCTCCTTTTTTATTTTTTTTTTATTTTTTTTTCCTTCCCATTAGTTGTTTTACAGCATCTTGGCTGTGTGGGCTACAGGGCTTTGGAGGGGGACAAGGAGAAAGAAGGGACACCCTGCACGGGAACACTTTGGCAGTGCTGTGGTGTGGTGTTTTTAAGCCCCAGTTTTCCTCCCTTCCCACTAACCTCTGCCCAGACAGCACGCGAGTCTCTTACAGTGCAAGGCGTGATACAAACTCAGGTCAGAAACAAAAGGTTAACTATTTAGTGCATTCTTGTTCAGTGTTTATATTCATTGTTGTACAAGGGTCCTACCCCTCCTGCCTTCCCCGCCTGTTCTGGTCGTGGCACACATCCACCTGCCCATCCCCACACAGACACACACACAGACACACATTCTTTTTAAATTATTAGTTGGGTACAACAGCAGATACCAGGCTTTTGGGTCACTGATCCTTAAAATAAGGTTCTTTTAACCCTTCCACCCTGTGAACAAGAGCTGTGCCAGGTGCAGCTGATGATGCCAGGCATTCCTAGGGTGGCCATTGATCACCTGGCTCCAGCCAACCCCAGCTCTTCACCTTCCTGATGGAGAAGCCCTCGTGGAGGGCACCTGGGCTGCACTTCCCACCCCTGGTGAAGAAAATCGCCCCCACCCAAAGGGAAGCCCCCACGCCGTGTCTGTGGGGCTGGTGGGAAGGTCGGAGCTGGGGCCGGCAGCTTGGCTGGCAAACAGTGAAGTGTTGGCAGCTATGGAAACCTGTACAAGTCCAAGCTTGTGGCTTAAATCACAGACCAAACCTCAGAACAAAAGAAGACGAGTGAGCTTGTTTGTTCGGTTGCAGAAGCCCTGGTGAGGGGAAGGAGGGGCCGTCAGGAAGTCGACACCCAAGGAGTCGTACCAGTTGCTCATCTTACCTTAGTTCCAATCTAGGCCTTTGTTTAGCACTTATCCAACCAAACGATGGCAGGAAGAGGTGGTTCTGGGATGGAAATGTTCAAATCTTTTGAGTAAGAACAATAAGTTAAAATATATTGATTGCTAGTTTTGACTGGAGATTTTTAAAAGTTTGTAGTGCTTTTTGCTTGTGTAGTTTAGGTCCCATTATCTTCTCTTGCCTCTGTCCCATAGTTACTTTTCCCTTTTGAAAATGAAAAAGACAAAAAAGTTAATTAAGAAGGTATTCTATGTAGGATTTTTTATTTATTTTTGTGATATCAGTTTAAATCACTGTAGAGATGCCCCATAATGAATTTAAATACTGAGATAAGGGTTTTAGAGTATGACAGGGGGACAGTTTTTGATTTTTTTTTTTCAAACATTTATCTACCTCACTCTTATTTTTTTATATGTGTGTATATAAAAAAAATACATCTCACATTTCTCAGCAGCCAATAAATGCCGTTGATACTGGTAACCTCTCACTCCATATACCACATGCTCTAGGTTCCGGAGGGGAACAGTCGCTGCCTGTCACAGAGGGTCACCTCAGAATATTTGCCTCATTTCCAAGGGATTTCTAAAATTTGTTGTTGTGAGGAGAAATCCAAGAGTTGTCTGACTTAGGGTGACTGTCCTTTAAGGAAACACAGAGGCTTTGTAATGTGCTGTCACAGCAGCCCCTGGGTCAGCAGCCAAACACTGCATGTTTGGATGAGTGGAAATGCAGCTGACCTGATACGGGAACTTCAAATTGTATTCCCTGAAATGTGTTACAGAAATGACATGTTTACAATGTTTGAAGGTTGAGAAGAAATACTAAAGGGAATGGTCTTTCTGTTTGTTCTGTAGAATGGACTAAGTCATTCCTGCCAGTTCTTGCTCAGATGTCACAAGCATCAAAAAGATACTCGGCTGAATCAGAACCCAAAAATAAATTGGCATATATGGGATGGCCTTGCTTTCTTGACCAAAACCTGTCACAGGCTGCCTGATGATAATGCTACATCAAATTTACAGCTTTGGTCTTTGCTGCTTCTGTTTGATGAGAGCACTGATTTTTTTAAAATTTTTTTTTCAAAAGTAACATTGAGTTAATTTCTTTTAATGTGCCAGTAAAAAGTCAGTTCCCTTTTCTTCCCCTTTTTTATATGCATTATAACTGTGGATTCTGATGGACCAGCCATCAAATTTTAACTGCCCTCTGACAGTGTGTAACTGGTTTACAAGCACACAGGACTTAACATGAGTTTGCCATCAACTTGCTGTATAATGTTTCCTTTTTTCCAGCTCTGGCAGCTGTTTGTGCAGGTGTTGGTTGTGGTATCTGAGTAATGTGGTGCTTGGCTACTTGGAGTTGTACCCGGCCTCTTGGATACACAGTGCTGTGGTTAATTACTACAGTTTGTCTTTGGAGGGAGCATTTCTCCCTAGTCCTGAGAAACCAGCAAAATTGGAAGTTTTCACTAGATTGGTTTGGTTTTCCATGTTTGATGTTCTAGTGACCTTTGGGTGCAGTGGCTGTTCCTCTCCCTTGCACATATTGATTACCACAACTGGAGATCCTCAGATCTTTCAGCTGGCTAGGAGGGTTTTGTTAAAACTGTCCGAGTTACTGGTTTGTAGAATTGTACATAGGTGGTTTTACAGTGCATTAGGAAGAAACACTAATGACGTAGCATCACAAGAAGCATTTCAAAAAGCACTTCAGTAGAAGACAGCCACGAGGCCTCGTGTGCGTGATGGCAGTCAGCTCTCCTGGACCAAACCACCTTCATGATACCATTGCATTCTGTGTTTGCAATTCAAGCTTAATTCCTTTTTTGTTCTGTTTGTTTCCATAGCTTTTTTTGTTGTGTTTTGTGCATTTTGAATAGCTTTATTCACATGGGTTTTTCATGCAGACTTCCCTTGGACAGTAAATCGAGTTGTTTGTGCATGTGAACAACTGAGAATTAATGTTGGCTTGATAGAGTCATAATATGGTTTGTAATGTTGTTCTTCCCTGAGACCACTGGCTTGTCTGGTATGGAAAATTTATTTAGAACTTCAGCGATGTTTGAATAAAGTTAAAGTAATCCAGTTTGTTTATAAATTAAACACAAAAGCCCACCCAGCCCTGAAAACCAGCATTTTGAGGAAAGCACCAAGATGTTTCGATGCAGTGGGATAACGAGCTGGCGTCGCCGAGGGGAGCAGGCTGCTGGGACTGCAGGGCTCGGCTGTGGGTCTCTCCTGGCTGGCATTGCAGAGTGCCTGTGGCAGAGGAGGAGGTTTGGTTGCAGGGAACACGACTGCTGTGCGAACACAGCCATGGCACTAAATCAGGTGCTCCTCGGGGGATGATAAACCAGAGGCGGCAGCCGAGCACGGTGCAGGGTGCGGAGCCACCCTGTGTGATGCCCCTGCTCCTCCCAGCCTGTGCCAGGTGCTGTGTGGTTCCAGGTGCGGCTGCACTGATGCTCCTCTTGGTCTCTTAAAGGAAAGAAAGCCCAGTTTGCCCAGGATGACTGGTGACCAGAGGGAGCTGCTGCCAGACCCTCTGGAAACTGCTGAGGGGGTGTTGGGTACAATCTGAGTCTAAGTGAACAACACTCCTGTTGTTGGTGTAACTCCATGCATATATATCTATATATACATATATATGTATATCTGCATATGTATATCTGTAATATAGATATATATATATATATTTAAACCCTTTTCATTCCATTAGTACAAGTAACACTTGTTTTCCTGTTATTATTTTGTTTGTCAACTGTGTATTCAATCACTGGGCTGAACCGCAGTGGAGGAAGGTGCAAGGGATCCACTCCTTATTAACCAGTGATAAAGCCAAATATTGCAACTTAACCCATGAGTAGAAGTGCAGACAAGGATTGAAGAATGATGTGTAGAAACAACACAAGTGGCCAGGGGTGCTGAAGATACAGAACTCAAGTAGACAGGAGGGTTTCAAAGGACACCTTAGTTCAGAACTGGTTGCTCAGAGGTGCTGAGCAGCTGGGTCAGTCAGCACAGAGGAATTTGCGGGGACACTTGAAAACAAAGGACGTAGCAGTGGGGATTTGCAGAGACACAGGGCTTGGCAGAAGTTTGAGGTAGTGTCCTGAGCCTAATCTGTGGGACAGCATCAGCGCTCAGGTGCCACAATTCTGATCGTTGGTACTTGTAAATGAACCTCTGGACGTTGCAGCTGGAGCAGTAAATTCCTTACCGGGAGCGTGACACTGGTTGGTCATCGGCTTTACGGATCGGTCTCGCCTACAGTCAGCCTGTTCTGCAAGTACCTTAGGACTTCACTAGTTTGTGTGTGTGCATATGCGTGTGTGCTCATATATATTTTTTTGGGTATGCGTTCTGTTGATTAGTAACCATTAATTAGCATTTTCAATAGGGCTTTAAGTCCAGTAGATTACGGGTAGTCAGTTGACGAAGATCTGGTTTACAAGAACTAATTAAATGTTTCATTGTGTTTTGTAAGTACATAGAATAATTTTATAAAATGTTTGTAGTTTATAAATGCCTAAAATATAATTTAAGGGCACTTTTCTGTGTGTGGGTGTGTCTGTCTGTGATCAGTTTTTCCATGGTACCAGTTACTAGTTAGCTTTACAATATGCCAAAAAGGAATCGCTGACTTGTCCAATTCATGGCTTGTCCCTCTCCCCTGTCCCGCCCAAGCTTTGTGACCCAGTATACAGCAAGTGAGTAAAGGAGGTGGGAAAATGTTCTGTATCTTCAGTATCCTGGTCTTCCAGAGCCCTCTGGTTGGGGTGGGATCATCTTACCTGGTCATTTCACTTTGCTATCTAGGGCAGTTACCTTCATGGATGACAGGAACCTCACTGGTCAGGGAAACAGAGCAGGATTTGCTGCTCCCCAGGCTCTCGGGGCCCTCAGCACCTGCACCATGGGGGCCTCGTGCTTCGAAGGATGCGACTGCATAAGGGAAAGAGGGAAGGGGGTTTTGGTAATTACTATTGAAGAACTCTTTGCAAATTTCTTGCCACTTTAAATGCTTGTGTGCAGTCTCTTAAGCTGTTGAGCACCATTGGAAGCTTTGTTGAAATGAGCAAGGCAGAGTCCCTATTTATTTTTATCTAAAAATCTTGAAGATCCAACCTCTCTGCTGTGGACAGGGACACCTTTCTCTTCTTCTGTTTTCTGAACCAGTGAGGTTTTAGATGAAAGGATTGGCCAGAGTTTGTCTACCTCTGGGACAAAAAACTAGAAAGTGCTAAGGAATGGATGCAGTTGCAAATACATTTTCCAATTTTTCTTGTTTAAATTTTTTTAAGAGAAATTAAACAATAACATGGCCAATTTATTACATAAAAAGACTTGCTGTGTATAAATTATTCCTAAAGAAATTCCTGTGTTTATATTAAAATGAATCAGTAGATAAAAAAATTTCAAAATGTTTTTGTATATTCTGTTGTAAGAATTTATTCCTGTTATTGCGATATACTCGGGATTCTTTACATTATGAAAAGAAGAAACTTTGTCTATTTTGAATGGCTGAAGCTAAGGCTCCTTTAGTTTCTCTTACTCTGCTTTTTTCTAGTAGTTTCAGTACTACATGATTTAAGTTAAATAAAAGAATTCTGTATGCATTTGCTTGTTTCTGATTTTGTTGCTCCTTGTGTAAAGCAAATACAGGTTAGAAAACTCAGAGTTAAGCTGCTCTGGTTTTCCTCTGCCCTTTTTGGCTGCATCTAATTGAGCTACTCTTAATAGGATTCAGTACTGCCATTGTTTGGTTGAAATCAAAAGCATTTTCATCCAGAGACGCTGACCTTTTGGATCCCTCATGGCTGAGACTTGAGCAGTTTTGCACAAGGTGATTCCTGTGAATAAGGTGAGCATTGTTAGTTGTTTATTTACCTGCAGAGCAATCCCCATGTGAGGCATTCAGCCAGCCAGGCTGAAGACCTGGTTTTCAGCTTTCTGTAGCACTGGAAAAGACAGTGGCAAGAAAACCAGCATGATCTTGGCGTTTCCAGTTCCTCAGATGCTTGGCATCCACGTGTTGACTAAAACAAGACTCAGCAGTGGCCTGAAGTCCCAGCAGCTGCCTCTGCTGTGTTTGTCTCTTGTGCTTTTTACTGGTGGTGCTTGAGGAACAGGCTTTTGTTTCCCTCAAGAAATCCCAGGTGTCCAGATTAAGTTGCTGCTGTGCTGTTCCACTGACTGATCTCATCTTGTCCTTGTGTCCTGGCAGCAGGATTTCAGAGAACAGCGTGGATGTCCCCTGTGTGCTGAAGGGCAGTACTGTGACCCTCTGTGGTACCCAGCACATCTGTATGGAGCTGTTCAAGATGTGGAGGAGTCTGGTCCCATGTTTTACAATCTGGGATCTCTGCTGGTGCCTGTTCTGTAGGTAACTTCACGTGCCCTAACCCTCCCCACAGCACAGTGCTTCAGGATTGCCTCTCTTGGGACAGGTTAGCTGTTGGATTTGCCTTTGGACTGTGCTCTGTGTAAGGACTATGGGACTTGAGACANTGAGACAGGCACTGAATATTTGAGGGAAGTGGCAGGTTTGGGTTGAAACTCATTACCAAGAGCATTCTAGATGCTGCTGGTTTCCAGTTTTCTCTGTACTCTGAAGTCACTCTGGGTCAGAGCCCGTTGCTGATGTGGAAAGCAGCATCTACAGCAGGTCAGTAAGAGAGAACTGTAAAACTTCACATACCAGAATCCCCAAGTGATTTGGTTTCTCCCATACCCACGTTTTTTGTGGGCTGAACTCTGGACTCAGAAAGGGGCCGAGGGGGATCTCTGTGACACTCATCCCATGCCGAGTCCTGAGAGCCGTGAGCATCCATCTGGGGTTAGCAAGTCTTTATTGATGTCTTTGTAACCAACAGAACCAGGATTAAGCATCTAAAATGTTTTCAATCCAGTTTCACACTTTCTGAAATCTGAACAACCTTATTGTCAGCAATGTGAACTACGAATCATTTGTTGGTTTTTTTCCCCTCAAGCCTTTTCTAAGAGATGAAAACGGTTGATTGGGTTTTGCAACGAAATTTCACTGAAAATAACATGGGCTACAAAATCCTTTGTGTGGGGGTTTTAAATAATCTTTAGGTCTGCTTCGTTTAAGAGGTAAGGAATTGCATTCTAAGAAATCATCATTTTTTCCCTCTGTGATCCATTTCTCTTTGTTCCCCACACTGTTCTAACATTGCTAAGATAATGGTCTGTAATGCTTTTCCTAGAAATTCTGCTGTTACCAACTCAGATAATGGAGGGACGTGGATGAAAGCAGCTCTTCCATTGCCATAATACAGAGAAGTGTAGTAGGTGTAATCACAGATGTACCTGCAATATTAAGAACAAAACAAAACCAGAAACCTAAATTAAGGCTCAGTAAACCTTGATTAAATTTAAATATTCTAAGTAGCCAAACCAGATCTGGTTTATAGAATTATTAAGAACATATTTGCTTAGTGAATAAAGGAAATGCTGAAATAAACCAAGTTTGAGAAACAAATGTTGCTTATCTGATGATTTGGTTTCTCAGACACCCACCCACAAAGAACTTTAAATAAAAAAAAAAATAAATCACAAGACAGGCAATCTTGTGGGGTGGGAAAGGTAACACACCCTGCTGGGAATTACAACCATGTAACAAGAGTTTTTGTCTAAGTCATAAAATATCCCTGTCTGAAGTTTTTTCTTATCATTCCACCTTTTAAAATTCAGGTGCAAATCTTGAATTTAAGAGCCAGTATTAGCTGATTTTTATTTAAAATAAAGTAAAAATTACTGTTTTGTTTTCCTTTCCAGTGAAGACTAGCATAGTAGAAAATTGCTTCAGTGCTACTGGAACACATAATGAGATCACAGGCTTGGTTCTAACAGTACCTGTAATTGCTGTTCTCCAGTGTATCTATTTACATTTTGTATCCCTCCCAGTTGAAAAAAATAGATTAAAATCTGCTACTACTCGGTATTGCTTTCAGACTCTTAATAGCTGAGGTTTACTGGAGTTGCTCATCACAGGGTGTGCTATGTTGGAACTTGTTTCTTTTGGAATTTACAAATCTACAGAAAAATACCTACTGGCTGTAGTTTTTCATGAAAGCTGCTTTACATAAAATTTAAATTCACCCCAGTTTCATACTTGTGCCCCTCTGAAGACTTTGCTTCAGAGTGATTTTGGTTGGAGGAGAGGTCATGGCAAAGATTCTCCAGGGTTTAATGAGCTGATTGAGTTGCTTCTGTGAGCCCGATACGCGACATTTACCTTCCTGCGTCTCTGGAAAGGATGATATCAATCCCTTCCACTGAGATGTTTTTCCAGAGAGTCGTCATATTAATTATAGATTCAATCTTTTCTGGGCCATCTAGCATGCAGCAGGCACCTGCTGGGTGAAAACCACAAGCATCCCTCTCCTGGTAGCCTTTGTTCTTCCCACACTGCTCCAGGATGATGAGCGCTGTGGTGGATGAAGCAAGCCCAACGTGAACTGCAAGCTGGTTTTCCCACCAGAGTGAAAAACAGGAAATTAAAAATGAGACCTGTTTTTTAAAAACACGTAATGCAAAAGTGCCAAGCATTATGTGAATTACTGGCTTCAAGGTGGGGAGTCTTGCTTATGTCTAAAGGAAACTTTGATAAGGGATTATAAACGGGAACCAAATTAGGCTGTAGTTTTTGTTGTGTCTATTCAGGACTGCAGAGCTGCAGTACCTTTTTTGCAGTTTATGGTAGATATTTTCCTTTCCTTTGTTCAGCTTCAGTTATGCTGTTTAACTGGCACAGGGTTAAACCAGCATGCTAATTAGTGTGTGCTCTGAATTTCAGCTTGGAATCTTGATCACAGTTTCAATAGTCACTTTCCAGAGTTGTTTGATGTTTTGCAATACTCTACTGGAGATTTTTTCATTGTATTCAGAGGAGGGGAGGAAATTGTGTAATTTCATCATTACCCACCAGTGGCTGAAGAGTTGTCCATATCTTGCAGACTTGCTCCTTTGCTTTTTGGTAAACCACTGGTAGCTGCATTATCTGGAGATCAATGTTTTCACCAAGGCCTCTCTTGGACAGCTCCTGCGTTTACAAAAAAGCCACCGAGGACTTGAAGGAGTGTTTCTGATTGTGATAAAGAAACTGGGCTGATTCAACTGAGAAAACACCTGAAAGGTCAATACCTTAGCCCATGGTTCCTGAACATTGGTCTGCAATGAGATTTGTTTTGTGGTTGCTCTCTCTCTTTTAACTGGAAGAGGCTAAAATATGCTAAACAGTTTCCTAATGTCACGTCTGTCCGTGTGGAGCCATTGTTGTGTTTTCCAAGGAGATACTTGGTCTCCAGTGGGTGGGAGGGGTTATTGCTTTGGGACTGGTCCC